>JAUYWH010000025.1:4231029-4258817 GCA_034779795.1 Ctenopoma multispine | reverse complement strand
CTGTTAAGGACTTTCTATGATTCTGTGGTAGCATCCGCCCTTTTCTATGCAGTGGCCTGCTGGGGGAGCGGATGTACAGACAGGGACAGGAGCAGGATTGACAAACTGGTACGGAGATCTAGCTCTGTACTGGGATGCCCTCTGGAATCTGTGGTGGAGCATAATGCACCTTATATAGGTATGAACATGTACATGTATATGTGTATGTATATGTGTGTGTGTATATATATTATGTATGGATGTATGTGTATTTCCCGTATATGTACATAACTATTATTTGCACATTTTCCACAACCCCTATCCATAATACATACTGCGTATGTGTGTACATAGGAACTACCGATGTAAATAGTGTCCTATCATATTTTATTGTATATTCTATTTTATTTTAATTCAAATTTTTTGTACTCTTGTTTTTATATTCTTGTTAAACTCATTTTCTGTGCTTTATGTCCTGAGCTGTGGTAACACAAATTTCCCTGCTGTGGGATCAATAAAGTCCTATCTTATCTTATCTTATTTAACGTGGGATTAGATTAGATTCATTTTAATTAGACGTCTGTGGTGCTAACATCATATTCGGTGGTTGCAAGTCGTCTCAAACAGTTTGCGCTGAAACACCGGCTGCTGCTGATGCTCAGAAAACCAAATAAACTTCATGGGTAAGTGCTGAATCAAAGAGGCGGTTAGAGGACACAGGGGGGCTTAGGTCGGTAGTACAGAATAGTTACAGTTCGGTTTGTAAATGAACACAAATATAACATGGAGTTTAATGCTTTACTGTCACGTGTGCACCGTACTAGTGAGAACTCTGGAGCAGTTTTTCATCAGGCTTGTTGAAGATGAAGTTCACCTGGAAGACAGAGGAGAGCAGGTGGCAGCAGGGGGACTTAAAATCGCTTTTAAGTCTGACATTTCTAGCAGTATTCAAGCTCCAGGCGGACACAGACACAAACACTAAATGAATCGTTGTGTTCACGTGTTTCTTTTGATGATTGCAGTCAATAGAACAACTGAACTATTTTAAGAGGATGTTTGACGCAGCATATTGTCCAACGCACGCGCTCTGACCCCCAGTGCGCGCACACATGTGTCGCAGTCGGGCAGAATAGACCTGCTCTAAATAGAACCTTAAATTAGTTCTGTGATCTAGTGCTGTATGGAAAATGAAATTAAATACAATTAATGTGAGCTTTAAGGGGGGGCAGGGCACCTTCCTAATATAATGGAACCATTGGAAACACAAGGCTTACACTTTGATTATTGATCTATCAGATTTTTATACTGTCAGGGCTGAAACATCAGTGCAGATGTTTTTTTTAGTGATGGGAAAGAAATCCGTAACTAAACAATCTAATTCTGCACTAAGCTTTTCTGATAAGTCACATAATTTATTCTGTAAAATAGTATTCATAGTAATCCAACACCTGAATCAGATCTTAGATCAGGTGAGAGGCAGGCGTTTTCCCATCATGCCCTGTGGTCTTACTGTCAGTGGAAACCAACTGCAGCACCTGAATTATTTTTTTAACTGACTCTCAAAACTGCTCATCTCTGTTTTATGTGCTGCTGCCACTGTTGCACACCAAACCAAACGCCACAGCTGCATCAACGACAGATCTCCAGGTGACCATGCAGTCCCTCTGGGAAGTTGCAGTGTAGCAAAGTTTTCCAAAAACAGTGCATGTTTGATATTTTTAGGCAATTGCATCTACCGGGTATATCTTCAGTTTTGGATTAGCCCCTATTTAGCCCCCGGTCTTCAAAAAACAACTTGTTGATAGCATTAGTTAAACAAATGCAAGATATTTTCAAATCAGAGTTTCTAAATCTTTCCAGTTGACTTTTTAAATTGTATTGTACTGGACCAGTGTATGACCAGTGAATCTGAAATTCAGTTTAAAAGTTAGATAGGTTGTGGATTAAAACAGTTGCAGCTCAATGTCGTGTTGGTTTTAAAAAATATCCAGGAGGTATTGAAAAAGGTATTAAAAAATATTAAATTCAACCTCAGGATTTTTGTATATACCCTGATGTGAGTTAATTTAGCTGGGTAGGTTATGGTATGACTACACTATGACACAACGAATACATCTCCAATAGAGTTTTCCATAATGCCCTGTTTTGATGTTTTTTTTGGTGGAAGGATTGCAAGAAAGTAATGGATCTGTAAAACAGAATATGCACAGTATTCAAAATAAATGGACAAGTAAAAATATAAATTACTCATGGTACTTACTTAAGGTAGCTGTCGGTAAAAATACAATGTGGTAATATTTGACACTGTTAGCTAGTTAGGTGATGGGTTTTTTGGGGAACAAGTGTCTATAATTGATGTTCTTTTTCTTTTTTTCCCTCACCTGACTCTGCCATCGTGTGCGTGCGTGTGTGTGTGTGTTATTGGGGAATCATGGGCCTGTGAGCAAGAGACTGGCTTGAGGACAACCCTCAGGCATCAACTCCACTTTGAGCTTGCAAGATGACCCTCCCCAACCACCACCTACCTCACACACATAATATAAATGTCAGCAAGATCACTAAACCCACACACAGACCACTAGACTGAACCACTCCATTATTCAGCAATCTGCCAACAGAGCAGGGAATGAAGAAGCAGTAGATGAAGAGATAGACTAAGACAGAATGACAAGCAACTTGTTTGTTTGCCAAATAATTAAGGAGACATCAGTCTATGCCGAAGCTCACATTTAAAGAGAGCGAACACAGGAAAGCAGAAAGAGTTGTAATGACACTGACAGCGGTGCTGTTGATTCTGTCACTCATGTAGATTTTATCTCTCACAAAGAATCTGGGGCATGGACAGGGACAGGAAATGCTTTTATTACAAGCAAGATTTTAATGCCTTACAAAGGAGCTAAATAAATGGAGGAATTGAAGCAGCACAATGCTTAATGAATTTATTTTTCTAGTGTGTTGTTTAATACAGTAACCAGTAGCTATTTCCTTTTATATTTTACATATATTTGGTTAAAGTGAAAACCATATTTAGTAATTGAGCTTTAGACATCTAAGGTGTCCCACCTTTGTTCAATTACTGTTTTGCAATGTAATCCAGATAAGAAATTAGATAAATTGAAAAACTGACAAGCTTGTCTAAGTCTCCTTTAATTGCTACTATAAGAAAACATGGTCTAAATCCCAAAAGATGTACAAAAAGGAAATGCGCTACAAATCTCAAAATGCAGCAAATAGAAAAACACGTACAAAAAGAAAATGCTGCAAATAGATAATCCTGAACCAGATGTGTTCCAGAATGCTACAGGGAGCTAATGTGGCCAATGGCTACACAGACCAGATAGTACAAACAACCAGAACAGAATGGGGGGGAAGGGTTCTGATAGAGTTGGGTCTGACCTCAGACACTTACCATATACAGATACGGAAGTCTTCATTTCAAATTCGCTGTGGTGGTACACAGGGGACATATGCCAAGAAACCTTGCACCTTACAGTGTAAAGTGCCTTGAGATTACTTCTGGCGTGATTTGGCGCTATACAAATAAAGTTGAATTGAATTGAAGTTGAATTATTAGTATTACCAATGTCTTCACAATGATAGTTTTATAACCTTGCGCAGCAGGATAGAATAGCTGGTAAATGAGTAGAATGGTCAAAGACAGAATCTGTCTTTTAAATAATCAGTGGCAACAAATGACAGAATAGCTTAACAATACCCCACTCTGTTTGTGCCATATTACTCCCACAGTCCTTTTCTGTTGTGCCAAATGCAATATTTGGAATGACTAAAAAAAGAAGCGAATTGATGGAGGGACAGCAGTGTGCTTCTTTATATCAAAGCGTCTATGCTAATCAGCTGGCTGGTAATGTGAGGTTGAGGTTCTTGGGGCTCTGTGGGTATTTGGACCACATTATTCTGCTGTGCTGGCCAGGTAAGGCATTCTGCCAACACCAGGCTCTTTGCCAAGCTGGACTGAAAATGCACTGCCAGCATACTGACACTAGCCATAGCTCCAATAACCACATTAACCTGTGGATCCTACTGTGGAAAAAACAAAGAATGTACAGGTAATTGCCAAATACAACAAACTGAAATGAATTCTGAAGCATATTAGCAAATGTTTTAAACAAACAAATGAAAAAAATGTAAAATGTAAACTTTACAAAATTTTACATTTTGAAGATATACTGCATTACAGGTCCTGGAGTCTCTAAAGCTCTTTTCAAAGTGTTTGTACTGTTTTATCAGGCAAGTGGTACTTCAGATTTATCAGGACATCACTTCCTTATGAAAGTGAGTAGAGCTGATTGAAGATGAAACTGGGTTACGAGGTGGTTGGTCTATGTGAAACTAACACACATGCTCAGATGAAGTGAGCAGAAGGAGTGAAATGTTTCTAACAACATAAGCTGTTGCTCTGAAAGCCAGCGCTTTTTTCATTTTTGATTTTACCTTGAATGCTACCTTAAGAAAGGTTTTCATCTTTTTCTTGCTGTTTTCTGTGTGTATTTATTTTTGTGCGTATCTGTATTTGTTGTCACTTTCATATTAAATGTTTTCTAACCTTTAATATAAAACTGACACCAACATTTCCAGATTTTAGTTTTTGAACAATGCCAGTATACTATTAAAATGACTGGTAGAAACTTTTTACTAAAGGGCAGCATGTACACTACTGAATACATACATTAAATTAGTTTTAATAAGTATATGAATCTGAATAGACAATAGAGTGATTGAAATAATAATTGAATCCTTCAAACTTTGCTTTTGTTAAATTATTTTGGGTGTTCTAGTTTCAGTTAGTTGGTCCTGCTTTTGGTTCCATCTCTTCTCCCCGTTTATGCGTAGTGTCAAGTCCTCAGTTTCTCTGTGCTTGTGTTTACCTGTTATTCCGTCTTCTCTTTAGTCTTTCTGCTTGCGTTTCTATTTAGAGTTTTGCCAGTTTAAGTTCCATCATTGTTCAACCCTTATCTCCCCTGTTTTAGTAGTGCTGTTCTCTTTTGTTTTTTTTGTTTGTCTCCTGAGTTTTTCCTCCATGTGGAGTGATTTTCAGTTTATCGTGTAAATTGTGTAATCTTTATCATAAAACTTCCTTAAGTTCACCTCTGTATGTGTATTCCTGGGTCTGCCCTCCCAAAACGTTACACAATAAGGCTAACAGAACCTATAGCAGAGTACAGTATTTTCTGTCAGAAAGATATGAACATGAATTGCTTAAATTGGTATTCTGCCAGGTTTCTAGGCTGTTGAAAGCAGTCCTTAAATTTATAAAACTAGGAAGGAAAATCTGACTGAAACATTTTAGGAATGCCATTGTTTTTGATATTCCAAATTTTGTAGTTGTATTAGTGAAAGCAGTTTCTTTGCCAGATGGCCATGTGAGCCATCTGAGAGTAATGAATGTCCCGGCTTGACTCTTTATTGCTGAATTGCATGGGGGTGGCAAACTGGTAGCAACACAGTAAAGGGGCTATTATTATTATTCCACAGACACCAAGATACCAAGTGCTTGATTATATTTTGAATTCTTAAAGCCCTTTAATGAGTCACATGTTTTATTGTCACCTCACAAAGGCTGATCAGATTCTGTAAATTGCAAGGTTTTGCTGTCTGACTGGGGCTATTATTGATCTCAGGGAAAACTGAATTGTAGGATTTAATATTGGATCAAATAGTTTTAAATTCTCACCTTATGGATTCTCACTTTAAGTTGTCTCATCTGTATTTATAAATTCTCTTAGTCCCTTCTTTTCTCTGGTTTTCTGGTTCTGTCTTTCAAGTTTTCTGTCCCCTAACCAAACAGTTGTAACTCTGTAATTGGATATGCTGAGATCTTAAATGAACCAGCTGATGGCCCTCTGGCTGTCATGTCATCTTCTGCTATAAAGAAATGTGCTGACAGTGTAACGCAGAAGTTACGGGGCGACTTTTGTGAGGCCACCATAAAACTTGTGATGTAATTTATCCAGCTGGCAAACTGCAGTGTTAGTGTATGTCACTGCCTTTTGTTAGTGTGACTGCGTAGACGAAGCAATTGTGGAAATATGTGTGAATGTCCACACCTCATCAGTGAAAAACCTTATATCTCCAAGTTTAGTAATTATCATGTTCTAAGATATGACGGACAGTTTTGTCTTCTGTGAATTAAAAGAAATGCAACTTCTCAAGATCATAAAGCTACTTCAAAACCCATTAAAACCTGTCATGTGTACTGTCATTAAGCTTTAATCTGCTCCCTAAATGCTGACTTTTTGGAGATACATGGTTTTCATCTGATGTTGAACTGTAATGCGTATGTCTTGGCAGTAAATTACAGTGATATAGAGTTAATTAAAATTCTAATTAATGTGAATCCTATGGCAGTTGCCAGCCCTGACAGCTTGTTGAGGCTAATTTACACTACTACTATAGGTCTTGTTTTAAGATTACTTGGAGGCTAAGCTGTTGCTGCTGTGACATTTACCTGCAGACATGTACAATCACACGTGTAGACTTTTTTGAGCTTAGAAATGTTTCCTGCAGCTGCAGGGAAGGTGTAGGAGTTGTTTGATTACCTTTTTATTATTTTTTTTGGAGATCAAGCATTCATCTGGTATGTGTTGATGCACCATGAGGCACATTCATAACTTCCTTCTCTGTATGGTTTTCTGCAATCACATATTACAGCTGCTGTTGATGACATTTGTCTATCTAGTGTTTATTTATTCACTTTTTATAAAAAAATGTTGTTGAAAGAGAAGCAGTAGTGTGAGCTATTACAGTAAAATATGGTATATGAAATTGCTATTAACTTGCCTTTAATTTGTAATAGCAAGCTTGCCAGTGTGAAAAGTAATGTATTGCACACGATTAGTGAAGTGTAGATGCAGTATCTTTATGATAGAAAGACTCAACTAAAACTGCCTAATGTAAAACTAATTCAAACTGAACAAAATAGAAACTAGTCTATGATAAAAATCTAAACTGAAACTAATAAACCCACTGGTGGAACAGAAACTAACAAATAAATTTAATCTAAACATACTGGTAAAAAATGAAAATGTAAAAATTATATAACCTTGGTCTGGAATAGTAGAAAATACATCAAAACTCAAAAAGGAAGTTAATGCTGTACCTGTATGCAACATTTGAACTTGCAGCAATAACAGGAAAAAAGGCCTAGACAGAAAAATAAATCAAATCAAAATTTTAATTATCAGGCACTTTATTTATCAGACCTGATTCTATCCCTTATTTTATAATCCTGTTCTTAAGGATTATTTTTTATTAGCATTTTATGAAATCCATTATTGAATCAGTTCAAGTATTAAGGATAAGATAAGATAAGAAAATCCTTTATTAGTCCCACAAGTGGTAGTTAGTTATACAATATTTAGCCTGCTTTTGTTTTATTCAAAGCAGTACCAACACACATTTTGATTGTTTTGTGTAACAAAAGATATAAAATTATGTTTGAGAGTTAAGATTTTACTAATTGTTAGCACAATTGTCAATTTTTTTATTGATTTTGGACCAATTACTGGACAATCTAGACACAGTCGCCAGAAGAAAATGCAGTAATTAACTATGAGACTTAATCTGTGGACATTCTGCAGTATTGAAGGGTTGTAGGGCTTTTACTACATTTTTTTTATCACTGCTCAGTGACATTCGTTAACCCTGTCCTCATTGTTCTCCTCACTGGGGAGTGAGGAAAACAACACGGTGAAATTCATTTATACTCTGTTTTGTTATTGAGGCCGAAAAGTTGTCTTTCTCAAGTTTTCAAAATAACACATGTTATTACTTTAACATGTTGGATGCTAAATAAAGGTTTAAACAAGTACTTGATATTTCTCCTTCATTATAAAATAGCCTCATCAGACATCATTATTATTATTATTATGAGGTTGCTTTGTTGACTTTGGCTCATTTATCTCATCTCTTTTGTTTGCTGACATCTTCAGAGAGTATGTTTGTGAAGATTCTCGGTCATCCAGGTAAAGTTGTCTGAAGTCATGGCAACTGGACTTCTTTCTTTAAAATAGTCTAAAATAGTCTATTTTAAATCCAATTGCCATGATTCAATCATTAGACTCTACAAAGAGTAAGGTCTAAATTTTGTTATATATAGCACTAAAATTGAATTGGCTATCAGAACCAATAAATACATATTTACTGGACAAAATTAGCACATCTGTGCGGTTAGCTATATCAACGTTTCAGACTATTTAGCACAGCTCAACTTGTCACACCTAGATAGACTTATTTGATTAATGACTTAATGACTACCATCTTTTGCTTTTGGACTTGTTTTATTTATTGTATTTTCTTTACTTTCTTTCTCTGAAGCATGCAGAAGAAGATAAACAACACATTTCCACTGTATTGGTACATCATTTTTAGTACTTTTACACACAGAAGCTTTTAAGGGTGTTTTTTTCATGCATTTCTTATTAAAAACCAGCACACTGACTAGAAACCAAATATTACTATGAAAAAATTAAAAGCTCAATATGTAAGAGTGAGTAAATTAGTACTTGGGTCATGGACACAGAAATGTAGTTGACATAGGTACAGCAAAGTTAAAAAAGCCAATTATGTATTTCCATTACACTTATTTCATAGTTTTCTAACATTTGTGACTTGATGATCATCATTGCACCCAACTTACTTATGACTAACACTATGGAAATGTGCAGTGATTTGCAGGTCTTAAGACTCACATGACAGGAGAACCCAGGCTTGATTCTTCAGTTTTAATTGACTTGATTAGACAGCAAAACCGAGGTTAGGGTTGCTAATGAGTCTGCTCCATTTATCCATTTATGACATTACCCTATCAACTGACAGTGATGATAATTATAAAACTATATAACATATCAAAACACAAATACCTATATTAAAAAATATTGCTTTAATGTACACATCTTTGTCACATTATTCTTATGTGTCATTATATTTATGGTACATATGTTGCCAAAATTTTGTTATGTATCCTCAGTTTTCTGTGCAAAATTTAAACCTAAAAAATCAACCTGAAACCCCTGCGGCTATTAAAACACTGTGTTGTAAATTTAAAATGAAGCCATTGCAAGAGCTGCTGTTCTCACCTCATATTTATATGAGGTGAGAATATATCCTTTTGATGGATAGTTTGGAAGAATTAGACAGTGTTTTCAGAACAGATGTCATATGTTGGTAACATATCCCATACAGGTACAGGCATTGTTCATGTATGTTTGTATGATTTGTATGTACGTATGTATGTAGGCAAATTGAGATGTAACATTTTGTTGTCCCTCCATACATAGTATGCCTATAAACAAAAGATTATAGGCATACTGCATACTGTTCTGTTTTTTTTCCCCAATTAAAGATGTTTTTCCACAAGATCATTATGAAAGAGTCTACGAAGAAGAGGAAAATGCAGTACAAAAACACAGGCTTTCTTGGTCTTCGATTCTTGTAACTGTAAGCAGGAGCTTAATTGTTGAACCAAGAAAGCACAAAATTATCACATGGAGCTGTTTAAAACTGATCCAGTACTGAACAGTAATTAATTCATTAGTGCACAAAGACCTGAGAAACAGATCATTGTTAATCAAGTGACATTATTTTGAAACTGGTATATAATGACAGAAGTAAACTGAAGTGGAAGCAGGTGATATTTTCTCCCTTTGACAAAATGCAAAGCTTGTTTTTAATAGAAAAAAAACTTTGGATTTTCCAAGGAGAGAAATGATAAGAGGATCAGTTAACATATAATCACTGCAAACCATCATCACAATTTTGCGCTTTAATTTAAGAACCACTTTGCAGGCTCTGAAGCAACTGGGTAGATTTTACTGGGCAGTTCAGCACAATTGTTTTGCACAAAGGTAGGCATGCTGCTTCTGAATGCTTAATGATTCTGCCTAATGATTCTGATAATAACAGGCAGGGGGTGGTGAATTAGAAAGAGAATTAACACAAACAATTAGCTGTAAAATAATGCAGCTCACAGAGAATGATAATTTAGTACTGTAGAGTATGTGCTCATACAACAGTATGGTTTTGGTGTAGTCATACATTTTCTACAAGAATACACCATACGGTAATACAGAGGCTTGACCCAAGAGCTATGCTAATCATGCCTCAATTTATAAGCTGCTGTAGGGGGGTGAGAATTTTTTACACTATTGTATGTACTTTTTATAGTTTACTTACTGTATTGTAATTAAAGATGCAATGTGTAAGCAGCTTTTTCCTCAGAATTCAAATTTGCTTGTGGTGGAAGTGGTGGAACTAGATTACAGAGACACACAAATATGTGGGAGAAAAACTGGTGTAACAGTTAGTGATGACTAGCAGTGAGGTTGCGGTTGCAACCATCTCAATTGCACCCACTACTGCCTTATGGAGGCTGTCTGTTTTCGTGTTGCCATCTATGACCACATCAAGTGGCAATATGTGAAGTGATGTGATAAGGTTATTTTAGATACATTATTTTTGTCTGTCTTCCTTTTTATTCATTTTCTAAGCAGTGTCATGGTATCACCAAACTCAAGCTAAGATTTCAGCATGAAAACTTCCTTCTCTTCCTTATTGTGGAAACATGGCAGCCTCCGTTAAATGGACCAGCCCATGTTAAAGTTATGTGGTATTTTTTGAAGTTATTCTGTTGAAGTCCAAGGACGTTGCCTCCACTCATTCCACTTTTTTACCTCCTCATCAAATCGTATCTTTCAACCCTTCCACCGCAAATTCCAAAGCATTCTCCCAGTGTCAGAGTCATAAGTGACCCTCTGTGAGCACACAATAAGCCATTTGGTGAGTAAGCCATTTGAAGGCCAAGGCCAAGTGCGTTCTCAAGGGTAAGATGATGTTTTGTTCAGTACCATAGATTTTTGTTGACTTAAACTGAGTATGACTAATTGTTTCAGGTTTTCTATATTGGAAATCAGATTGAAGCCCGCAGAAGCTGAAGATGCAAAATTAATATTCCACCTGTCATTGTTAAAGCATTTCAGTGTTCATCTCTTCTGACTTAGTGTGCTGCTTTCAGGGACCCATTTAAACACTTACAATCAAGGTCTTCTACTTGGCCGTAGGTAGGATTTTCAATGGCATGAGTAGTCCTCCCCAACACATACCTCACAAAGGAGTCCCCTGCATATTAACTATTACTTTGAGAAAGAAACACTGTTTACATCGAAGGTGTAGTGTGAGCTGTCTCTCAGTAGTATCTCTGGTGTGCTGTGTGTAGAGCCAGAGCCCGGTCTGTACAACCCTCCATCCCATAATGCCGAATGACCTCACCTCCCTTGAACGACTTTCTCCGGGGTGCTGGGCAAGAGAAATAAGCATGAATTATAATTAGGGGGAAGAAATAATCAATAAGTGTTTATTTTTTGGTAATATTTATTGTTTTAGAAGCAATCGAAAAGTAAAGTGTATACATTAAAAATACAGAAATTAGTTCACAGTGTACCTATCTTGTGTTAACATTTTTGTTTAAGTGTTGAATTAATTCCTATTTCGTAGTATCACAAAGACATGACTGCCTCTTACATTTACCACACTCTTTCTTTTTTATATTGTTGAGGGCTTCTGAAAAACTGCATGGGAGAAGTACATTTTACTACATTTATAAAGCCTGATGAATGAGAGTGGCTCAAAGAACTTGGACTGCCATTACATGTTATTAATGGAAAACTCTTAGTGAGCTGCTGCAAAAAAAATCTAGTGTTTATGTGAGGACATAGATGTTGGATCATTTTGCAAAAACCTAGATCCATTCAGTTACACATTTTCTCCATCCAATGCCAATGTTTTTGCTGTTTTCATTAATGTCACTGTCATTTCCCTACCAACTACAGTATGGTTGAGGCCAAGGGGCGGTTTTAGATTTGTTATGGCACATAAGCCATAAGGTATTGTTACAGTTAGCCAAGTAAAAAAAATGTTGCTTGTGCACTGATGTTGATGTAAATTGAGAATGACTTGTGATGTGAGGTATAAACTAATATGAACACAATTCTCAGGAATACTGAGTTGCAGGATGAATGCTGCATCATTATTCCTATTCCTGTTCTGATACTGTTGTTAATTGCTCAAATTGGGTAATGCTAACTGATACCTGGGCAGACAATGACTGTGGTACCAATCAGTGTCAGCAGATTGGAAGTCCAGTTAAATGTATGATGGCAATTAGACCCTTGGTGATGTATTCTGGACAAAGCCTACTGTGCTGTGTCCCATGATGTTTGCCTACAGGGATAATAACTCTGAGTGTTAGCATTTTCCTAATTGTATTATTTCCAACATATTGCCATCCCTTCCCCCTCCTCCACTCCTTCCTTTCTTCGCTCCCAAATGAGATGGGGTGATGGACTCCTCCATTACATGAATGCTATCAAGGGAGTGGTTAATGAGAACGGATAAAGCTCTCCCTATCAGTTAGCTGACCCATTATCGTCCCTTATTGTGGCAAAATCTCATTTGACTGTGTTTTAATTAAACTATGCTGGCTAAGTAAAAGGCCGCCTTGCATTCAGCACGACTGAACCCTGGGCACCACAGCAGTAATCATTTGGCACAGGTAACTTTTAATCATTCTGCCAATGCAACACGGGACTCGCCCTCCACTGTGATATGTAGGCAGCTTATTAGAGTCCTCTTTTGTTGGCTGCCCCCAATTGCTCTTTTTGAAGAACACATGAAAAAAAAACTCCCGTTTCACGGCCTGCAGTACAGAGTGGCATCAAGAGAAAAAGACGGGGAATAAAAGGCAGGGGAAAGTAAAAAAAAAAAAGAGCAGCTCAGCGAAGCATAGAAGCAAGCCTAGCTTTAATCAACCCCCCCGCACACCTTAAAGTTTTATAACAAATGCTACCACCTCCGCTATGCTGCAGACTGTCTAGCAGCTAATAAAGTTTTGCAAGTCTGCTGTGCACTTGTCCTTAGAGGACAAAAAGTTTGATTTAAAGATAAGAAATCTCAGAACAAGAAGGATAAACTATTAGAGACAAGAGGAAAAAAAAACTGAAGAGCATGTTAGAGAGCAAGTGAGATAGGAAGGAAAACTTTTCTGTGCTACATGGCCTGATTGTGCAGGCTGTCTGCCTGGCTTGTACACAGCCCAGGGGGGACAGTGAATCTCCCTGAACGACACCAAAGCCAAAGTGCTATGACTAGGAATGAAGCTGCTCGCATCACACAACCTCCCGCTGCTCCGAATCAAGCGCTCCAAAAAGAGAGAAGAACGGCTTTGATCTGCCCTCTCTTTTTCTCCCTCTTCTACATGTCTATGACTCTCTCCATCCACTTGCCTTTTTTCTGCTGTCTTTAACATCAACCTTCTCTCTTTTCACATGAGCGGCTCTCTGTCTATGTCAAATTTCTCACAACATACAGTATTATCATACAAGCTTTCATTGTTCGCGATGCATAAATTTTACACGGCATACATGTGCTTCACACTTTCACTGAAGCGAGATGTGAAGAATAACAAAGTGCCCCAGAAGGACTGATTAAAAAAAAAGAAGACATATTAGAATTATATGTAATTGTTTATCATCTCATAATAATTACAGACTAAAGTTTTCAACAAACTGTATGAGGATAACACTCATGTACTCACTTTGTGGTCAAACTGTACAATATGCTATCTCTACAAACTTAATCAAACAACAGCAGACATTTTGTCTGTGCGTAAAAGAGAGGGAGATGAATGATGCATCAGGTGTTTAGGGCTTGTCAAGTGAAAGCAGTAATGTGGAGTGGATGTGAATTGGATTCATACATAGAGAGAGGATAGGATGGAAGAGGGTGTATTCATATTTAATACCAACCAACTCATCCTCATCTCTCACCTCTCCAACTCCTCATACTCCGCTCTCTTCCCCACAAGGTCTCAACTTTTATACTCACAGTGCCATTTTTCCTGCGAGCTAAAACTGGTTAGTGAAGTTCTCTCTCTCTCCCCCTCTCTCTCTCTCTCTCTCACTCACTCACTCTCTCTGGATTTCGGCTCAGCAGAGAAGTTGGGGTAACTAACTAAACTGTTTCTACATTACTTTAAAGACAACTACAGTTTTGTATACTTGGGTGCTGGGTATGTACTGTAGTTTTATCAGTTATACTCACCACAATAATAGCATCTGCAACATGACAGCCAGCCTCTTCTCACACTCACTCATAGACTGGCTTAATTCACAAACACATTTTTTTCTCTCTGTTGTCAGCATCTGTCCAAATTAAATCTGCACATTTGTTCCCATCAATCAGACATTTCTCAAAACGGAAACACTGGCTTTCCATTGTAGTATTACAAGCAAGACAGAGCTTTGTAGCATGCTCTTATATATCAGATCAGATGGTTGTAGTACTGTTTTTCTAATGGTTTTTTCAGCTATTATCTTTTAATGAGCACAGACCTCATTAAGATATGTTGTTTGGGAAAAGTATTTTGGGGGGGAGGGGTTGCCGATTTCAAACTAGAAGAGCAACACTGCAGCACAAGTCCTGATTGGACCTGTGCTTCCTACAGTCGCTCCACTCAGGCCGCAGCACCCAATCGTCCGGAGCTTATAGGCTCGGTTGAAACCACTTGACGGCGGGACTGTGATTCTGAGTGACCAGCTCGCCCTCGCCTCTGTGATCACCTGTGTTTCTGGGAACTCTCATTGTTATTGACATTGGATGGTTGGGCCTAGGGATAGACAGCTTTGTTAATTCTGTTAAGTGTGCGGTGACGTTCACTGCTGTCTTTCATTTGTTCCCTTTGTGCTCTTAGACGTGTTTAACTCTGTTTAAAAGACTCCTCTTTTGGTTTGCTGTTTGTTGTGTTTTTGTTTGTTGGCCCTCATCCTTTAGCCTTTATTTCAGTTTTGTTAAGCATAACCCATTCTGAAAGATTGATCGCATATTGGATTAAGTCAAATTAATCAGGTGGCATCTTACTAGCAATGTTTTAATGAAAACTCAATATGTATCATCATCTCAATCTTGCAATGCTATTGGCTCACACGGGGAGATTGGAAGTGTTGAATAAGTCATCCCACTACCCCTGTCAATTAGTTTATTAGCCCCTGCCACTGAGGTGCCTCCTTCATTAGCCTGAGTAAAATGTCAGTCACATAGCATGAGTCTGTTTATGTTCGTCTGTTCTAATCAGACATATCTGTAGAGCTTCTGATGCACTGGGACTGATAAGTCACTAAGCATCAGACATCAGATGAGCATTAATGATGGAGAGAAAGAAGCAGCCCTCAAAGCCTGCATTAGTCAGTGGACAGGAACGTGTGTTTTACTGGTGTGTTTTTGCTTGACAGAGACCGAGAGAGGGAGAGAGAGTGTATGTTTGCATATTTGAATCTGTGTGTGCGCTTGATGTATTGTTACTGTACAGTAGGTGATACAATGATGTTGTATTCTTTGTAGTTCCGATAGTGTCAGTTCAGTGCTACTGCTGCCATGTTGGCAAAGGCATGACCTTCTTTTTCCTCTAAAAAACAGTCAGATTAGATTATCAGAAAATCAAACTGTGTTCATTGTTCTTGGTATTTCTACTGGAGAAAGTCAAAGTAATAAAACAAATTTAATGGGGGAGAAAGTCAGCCATTTAACATCTAAAGTAGGAAGAGGACAATGGCGAGTTCAGTTTAACTTCATTTTAATTACAATGGTGAATAGTAATATACTGTAATTTCATGAACTGAAAGATAAGGTAATATGCATGTTATACAGTGGAGGATTAAAGTAGAATAAATTAGTCTTGTCCCCTATAAAAGCAGGATAAGAAGTCTGAAGACACCTGTGCCCAGTGTTTAATCCATCCAACAGTATGATGTGTTGGGCGCAAGAAACAACTTACTGGTTAACTGATTTCATTGTTTACAAGATTAAAAATGTATTAAGAAAATACATCTAAATAAATCTGGTTTGTAGAATCTGAGAAATCTCATGATTAAAGTTGACATTTCGGCATTTGGGGGAGTGGTACAATAGTAACTGAAACCTGTCAGAGCTAAAAGGATTACTTCCACTGGAAAGGATCAGTGTGCTCAGTAAATGTTAAGAGTCTGCCAGACTTAGTAGTGTCTTGGATATGGTTAATCCAGGAAAAGTGACAGGGTCACTACAAATATGAGCATTCCAAAACACAAAGCCCTACATGGATGAACACCCCTACACACCTGAGGGTGTCAGATTAATGTATCATGCAAACTATGACAAATTATTATTATTATTATTTTTTTTTTTTTCATCTATGGAAGTTTTACTCATTTATAGATGTCAAATTCTTTTTTTGATCATGGATGTTTCTTGCAGGAATAAATATGGAACAGTTAATCTAAACACTGATGTCTGACTTGCTAGGCATGCAAGCTTTTAACTGTATTTCATAGGTCTTTATTTGGTGATAGTAACAGACTCAGGCACATGACCGCTAATGACCTTTAAGTTCGGTTTGGCATTGACTTTTGAGACAGGAAACGAAACGAGGCTCCCTGCTTACACCTATTTTAGGGACGCTGGTGCCTCTCCGAGTCCAGCAGAGCTTGCTCAGCTTTAGCATTAGCATTTTTGTAGCAATTAATGATTATTCAAAGAGCTTGGCGGGATTGTGTGCAGAATCTACAAAACTGTTTCTCTGCAAGTTTATACTTGAGGTGTTTTGATACATTTTAGTTTTGCCTTTTTACTCATGGAGCATTTATTACACGTACAGATACAACTCAGAAAAAAACAGTAATATTTCACCTCACTGGAGCTCACTGACACAGATGGAGGGGAGAGAAACTCCACCAAAAACACCAAAACTACATTTTCACATCCACTCATCCCATTTACTGCTCTCTTTAAGTGTCAGTTGAGAACTGATCTCTTCTTCTATGAGTCACTGGCGTATCTAAAAAAATATGTGTCTGCTGCCGTTAGTACGTTTTGCATCAGTGACATTTGATTGTTGGTTTGATCAATGCATCGACTAAGGACAATGGACTGTTACACCCCTACTGGCCTTACTGTATTCACACTTGTTCAGCACAGTGCCATTAATTAATAATAATTTTATTATTAAAGCAGGACCTGTAGAAACTGATTTTTTCCATGTTCTCTTTACCAGACTTGATTTTGAGCTTTATGTGTTTCCTTCATTCTTTCTTTTTTCATCAAATTTGATTAGGTATCCAGTTATTTTGCTGCCCATAATGTTGTTTCTGTACACAGAAACAAACACAGGCATGTTTGTTTAATTCCATTCCAACTGATGTCATGGCCGATTTCACACTTATGTTCTGTAGGGAGGAGATAAATCCAACAAGAGATAAGGAGGAGCAGCATTGTTTCGCGTGTGTGTGTGCGCACATATGCCGTCCTACTGTTCAGTTCAGTGAAAGGTAAAAACTAAACAACCATCTGTGATCAGTGAAACAGAGTGAGTAGGCACTCAGTTTACAGTATGTAGGTGCCTTTCTCTTGATGTTTTGGATGATGTGCGTAATCACTGAAAACATAGAAATAAAAACGACTGAGTTTTATTTACGTTTGGATTTTCTTTTACTTAGCTCAGAAGCCCAAACTTTACCAATGCCTTACTGAAATAACCTAGAGGACAAAAGTCTGGGCTGAAATTAAGGAATGTGAATTATGTTGCTAAAAAAGTTTGGGAACTTTGACTGATTTTTTTACTTTTTCTCAGTAAAAAGTGGGTCAAGATGAGAATCTTGAAGTTGCAGTAAAGTCCTGCCTAACCTGTGGTTACTGTTGAACATTCAGATCAAGCTTAAAGAGGTTATCTGATAATAACCATCCTGTGAGCTGACATTTCCTGGGTAAAACCATGCGGTGTGAGATGTATGAGATATCAGCAGCATATTTATTAGAAATATTCCATATGCATGATATATATGTCAAGTTATGTCGTTTTCAAGTCTCACATTTATTCCCCTATTTTTCCTTAATCAATGACATGTCAGCCAGCAGGTTGCTATGTTTCAGGGCAGTTTTATCAACTATCATGACACAAAAGAGCTGTTTTGAAGGCCTTTATTTTGAAAGGCCTTCACAGTAAGAGGTGCTCAGTGTCCTTTTGCTGTTGCTAGGCAACAAGTTAAAGTCAGTTGCTTTCAGTTACTTAACAAGTAAAGAATAATATAAAGTAATGTAATTAGCTAACTGCAAACTTAGCATCTATTTCAGTCTCACCCTGATCATCTTTATTTGATCATAATGTTCATTATTACTGAAATTGTCATGATCCACACATTAACTTTCAGGTTTATTTTTAATTCCTGCCTCTCTTTACATCTAATCAACCTGATTGTTTTCACCTGTATAAACTGCTCTGCTCACACTCACACTGCCAGGTTGTCTGTTCTCACTCTGTAGACTATTCTCCAGCCTGTTTACCTGTTTTGATTTAAATTCTCTGTATCGACTCTTCCTGCTCGTCTGCCAAACCTGACCCCGCTGTTATCCCCTCGGCCTTGTAAATCTCATTCGGATTTTCTGGTTTGGACTGCACCTATCTGGCTCTGGATTCTGCTCTCTAACTCTCTGGCTCTTTTTCTGTCCTAGACATTCTGTCTCTCTGGCTCTGGACACCCTTCCCTTTTGGATAGTTAATATTGGATTCCGGACTCTGGAGTCGCATTCTGGATTTAGGACTCATTCTCACAAAGTGTGCACCATGCCTTTGGGCGCCACCCTCAAGTGTGTGTCACCTGCAGCCAGTATCTGCCATCTTGTGTAGCCCTGTCCAGTCACTACTCACCACTACTTAACCTACTTTTACTTTATTTTCCTTTGCTTACAGAGCATAAGCCTTGCCTGTAGTTTCATTTGATTGGACAACAAGTCTGAAACAGCCAAACAGGGTCATTTTCTGCTTGGAGCCCATCAAAGCATGATCATTTTCAATTGGGAGTGCAGGTGCTTCCTCAATAAAAGCAGGCCGACACAAGTGGGTAAATGAGAGGCGCCTGGGGTGCAAGCAGGATGCAAAGTGCTTCAAACTCATTCAAAGCAACTACAAAAAGCAATCCCTGCTGGTTGAAGAGCATCCTGTATGATTATAGCCTTAAGGCACAACACGCCAAATAAAAAAATATCCCAGTGAGGAATTTCAGGTTAGTGCACTAGCAAAAGAATGACCCTTGATTTAGGTAAATTCATGTCGTTAAAATGTTTTGGATACTGTACTCTATACATGTGACATGGTTAAATCTGTGATTTGTTATTTTGAATAGTATTGTGTTGAGGATTGATATTGATTTCTACATAACTACTATTTTATGAAAGCACATGTATTTTATTTTGCAATGTACTGACATTTTTACTTTTTTTTTTACTTTAGGAGACAGCAAATCAATTTCTGTCCTTATTTACTCCAAGAAGTTTTGCTGAGATGTGCTTGTTTTCAATAACAGTCTTCCGGACTATGTTCATATAGTTAGACATACTTGAGAACAACTTCCGAAAACTGAAGGGCACTTCCACTGGAGCTCTTAAAAGTTCAAGGAGCAGAAAGTGAGACTTCTGTCTCATAGCACAAAATTATCATTATACAATATATCTCCAGAATAGAGGCTATATCCAGTACCAGCCTATACTTGAACAGGTGCTGAAGTCTTTTAGCTCTAAATTCTTTCTGTTTCTCGGCTTCAACCCTATTGAGGTTTCAAATACCTTACTCTCTTACTTCCATTTTCAAGTGCTGAACATCAGCAGTTGGATCCATAAATAAGGAAAGCAACACATTTCACTGCTGGCTGCTGCCTCCTGTGAAAAATAGACTTTTGAATACTTTTTGTGCACGAATCCCAGTGTAACATTGAGAGTGCTGAGGTCACAGGATGTCTACTCATTTACTGTAACCACATTTAGACCTGTAAGCTACTGCTCGCTAGTCCAGCTCCTGTATATAGTGTTAGAAGAGTATGGCACTGAGTGTGCAGGAGTTTACAGATGGCACTCAGCAGATGTTGAAATAAAATATAACATCAACTGGGTATTAGTGTTAGCAATCAAGCTTCCCGTCTGGATTCCAACCAATAACACCTCTGCTTTGTAAAGTAACCACCATCGAAAAAGGAAAATAATGTTTCACCTTGTCCACATACACATATGTATTGAATACCATACTCAGTGTTCGCATCTAAAAGGCTTTAAATCAGTCATAGTAACACTCCTTTATTCATCCCAATGTTTCATGCATGACATTTACATCTTCTGGAAGAAAAAATGCATCTAGTCCTTCACCAGACATTCAATATGGACAGAGACTGTGGTTTTTAGGTTTTGGAGCCTCAGTGCTCTGACATTAGATGGTGGGCTCATGCTGTTTTAATAAGAATCTTACTATTTCAAACAGTCATTGGAGTGAAGTTAGATGTGGATTTGATGTGAGCTGAACAGCCCTCAGCAGCACTTGAACTCTTACCTGAGATGGACCATGTAGAGAGAGAGCGTGTGGAGATGAGTGATCTCATGTTCAGTCTCCACAGAAGCTCAGCCTTTTTTTTCCCAGCTGTAACAAGTAGCTTAAAGGATAAGACACTGATTAGAGAGAGGTAGAGAGAGGGTAGAAAGAGAGTGATGGTGTACAGAGATGAATCTGGACATAGGGAGGAACAAAATGTTGAGAATGGGAGCAGATGAGAGGAGATGAAGGATAAGGGTGGAAAAGGGGATAACTGAGTAGATACAGAGAGAAGAACAAGAGGATGGAGGTTTTAAAGAAGAGGACTGTGTGCTGAGGTGGCATATCAAAGTAATGTGAAGTGCAAAAATGATTAAGAAAGGGCAGATGACTTGAGAACAAATGAGAGGGAGGTGAGTAAGAAGAGGCAAGTGCAACACTTGCTGCACTGCAAGTACTCCAGAAGCTCATATAGACTTCTGATTGTATTTCACAGTTTATAAATAACCTATATTTATCCAGTGCAAGTTGAATAAGGGCAGACTTTTTCCAGTCACTTCATTATTTACTTTCAAATACTCATGAGAGCTACTCGGTGGATCCTAATGTTAGGCGTCATTCAGCAGATTGAATTTGACTGGCCTTGTTCAAGTTACTTGCTGACAGTAGTCATTGTCCTTATCCAGTATGGAAGAGCAAAGAGGCAATCTAGGAATTTGTAGTGTGAAGTTTTTTGTAGGGTGCCTGTGACCACGTGAAATGAAAATAAGTGGTGTTTTCTCCTTAAAGGTAAAATCTATTTATATTTATATAATTATTTTCATAAAGGTATTTGATACTTCCAGACATCAGCAAGAATACACAACAGCAGTTATGATGAGCCTAAAGTTAATTCTCAATAAATTACCATCTCCAACTAATCCTGTACAATACAAGTGCTACCTTGACCCCTTGTTCCTCTCTTCTTCTCTACCTGCTTGGTCGTGTTGAGCTGTCACTCATAAACCAATCATAAGCTAACATCTCCCTCCTCTGGTCTTCTGTCACCTCTGACCCCGCCCCTGAACTCAGGTCTCCTCCAATAAGGGTTGATGTCACAGCGAGGCACTCACCCATGGAAGCAGGCAGAGCTGCCAATCATCTGGGATAATCACAAATGGGCTGACCCTGAGGTGACCGGCCTTGCAGAGGGCTGGCAGGATGAGAGGCGGTGGAGTGGAACTTACAGCGTATTTTCACACTGTCTTTCTGTTTCTCCCACACACACACACACACACACACACACACACACACACACACACACACACACACACACACTGTGCTCTCAGAAAAAAAGTGTGTAAAAAAACTTTTTAACTTCCTCCTCAAATGATTATGGTAACAGCTGTGATTATTAAAAAAACAAAAGTAATGAGCAGTAATAGTGTGATGCTTTTCAGACTTTATCATCAAGTGTATCTGTCTTTGGTGTAATTTGCACAGAAGAGTTTTATCTTTTCATCTTGTCCTTTCTGTGGAAGTGTTATTTCATGTGGTGAGCTTACCCTTGACAAACAGTAACCACAGTGATGATCTGGTAGTTTGTTATGATCTGTAGCAACAGAGCCAATGACTGAGTCTATTAACCTTTAACATGCTACAGTATCCATCGCTCACTCAAGAAGCGGGAAGCATCACGTCCTTTCTTGACATTGGTCTAGTGAGGGGAATGTAGTTTTATTTATGTCAGCTGAAGAACGAGTTAGAGGAATTTACATGAAATAGGGGCAGAGAGGGAGAGAGAGTTATACTAGAGCCAAAAAACAGCCTCACCCACATTAATGTCCGTTTCTAATTAACTATTTAACTAAATGAGCTGCCAATGTTTAACAAGCTAAATAAAGTGTAAATCACAAGCTTCCATACAATGGCATGTTCATCTTCCACATAAAGTGAAGTTTTGCTTCCCTTTATTTATGTGAATTTGAGTCTCTGAATTGTTTTTGTGAGTCATGTTTAGTTTCCTGAAATAGCCAATTTACAGCCTGCACAGATATTAGCTGTTGCTGTTAGTTAACTAGCAACTTTCAAACAAGATTGTTTGTGCAGTGTGAGCCTTTGTGTAGAAGCTTTGACTCCAGCTCTTTCAATTATTTTCTTCCACACTTTTTGCTTTTAACTCTTATGTCTGTACATAGGTCCCTGACAGGCAGAGGAAGACAAGCGAGTTTATGATTTTTGCAAAGAGCCCTGTAGAATTTTGCCAGCTTAAATACAAACTATCACTTTATTTATCTGCAGCTGCATTGCTAATTCATCTTTCATGACTCTGATATTGTCCAACAATAACTTCCACACTGTGGTAAAAAACTACAATGGCTAGATGATATATACTATGATATGAGATGATTTGTTTATGAATGAAAGACATAAAATTCAAGGGAAGTGACCTTTGAATTTCAGAGATTAAAAGACAAAAAAAATTAAAAATAGACATGTTACATAAGACTAAACAATACAAACTTAATGTGAAAAATACATACAAGAAAGCTTTAAATAAAACTCACATGAAAAATTTGCCTTGTCTCATGAACTAAGCTAAAGAAGCAGAGGCCCTGAAACCTGTGCTGTGTCAGTTATCCAGCAGCGACCGAGACTCATGTTTTTTTCTGTGTGAGCGTCACTTTAGCATTGTGTTACCTTCCCTCGGCAATTGACTTAAACATCTCTGTCTAACCAGCATAATGCTACCTCCATGACCTGCAATGTATGCAAAACTCTCTCATTAAAAGTTGCTTCTGCCAGCTACATGCATTCCCGGCCATCCTGTTTTAGCTCCTTTTGCGATAGGTACTGTTAATGCATTATATTATGCCCTGGGGTGCTCCAGAGTCTTACCAGAATTAAACTAACTCACCTTTTCTAGAGGTGTCTTTAAATGTCACAGGTACAGTATTTTCATTTTTCATTCTTCATATTCTAAATTGGTTCAGTCTTTATTAACATTCAGTCTTATAGTGTCTTGACTAAAGAAATCTATTTAAATATGATCATTTACTTCATCCTTTATTCGTTTGTTCTCATTGCCAATATCACTATTCAAATATTAATATATCACATGAATGTTCTCTTTTTGTTCATTATGCTGCATGTGTGTATTTCCATATATCTGATAAGAGGGCTCTTATGTCTGTGAATCTTTTAATATCCATGAGTTTCCCACACACTATAAAAGCAACTCTTTATTTGGAAATCCAATGTATTTGTTTCTTATGTTTGATAAAATAAAATAAATCTTGCATTCAAACTTAAAGCAAGTTACAAGTGTGCAAATTTACAGACTTTAAGCAAACACCTGGTAGAGACAAAAGCCAGATGTAAGGCAGTCTACAGAGTTACAGTAAACTGGATTTAGTAGCAAATCTACTTCTACTCCAAAACAAATTGTTAGATTGATTTATACCTGCGTTACTTTTTGAGAACAGTTTGTCCAATCATAAAAAGCCGTAATTAGAGCCCACTGCCCATTCCCCATGTGCTCATGCAATGGCACCCTCAAAAATGTATCCGTATTGAATGCAGCTGGATTGCAACTTTACAGCTTTCATAGTTAGACCTTTTCTACTGTATATGTGAAAAATAGAAAACCAAACATAAGAAAAACATAAGAAAAATAATGAAATGGGAAAGTTAAAATGAGAGTGGCAGAGATGCGTAGAAAGTATGTGTTGTTAGTATTAAAGCTCAAGTGTCAGAACTGGCCTCTTTGAGACAGCCCACTTCCAATTCCCCACTCACCTGTCCTATACCAACGCTAAGAGGGTGAGGAACGTACAACAAAGGATGGAAATTAGAGCAGATTTCAAAAAACTAAGAGCAGAGTAAGATTTAGATGTACAGAATAAAAGAAAAGAGAAAATTGAGACTCAGAAGTTATTGATGCCGTGTTACAATCTCTGATCTGTCTTTGTTGCTGCTCTGTTAGGTGTACGCAAAAAGCGTCACGGAGACTGTCAGAGCATCAGAGTTAAAACTTGCAATACCCTTTCATCTCACTAATTTATTTTTTAAAGGTGATTTTTATGGCATTTTGAATTCCCTTTTTTCATTAACGCTAAGGTGTGAGATGAGGAAGAGAGAAAGGATTGTGACATATAGTAGATATCAAAAGCTTGCACACTGAAAGGTCATAACTTAGAAGGCTTGAAATTAAAGCCTGTTGAATCAAGCTTGTTCACGTTCATCTTTTGACAATCTGACAATTTACCAAAGCAATAGTTTTAACATTTTGGGGAATGTTTGGTTTCTGCCCAAGAGTGAGCTGAAAAGATATATATCAATCTCTTTTGTGTTATTTGTGTTTACAGAGGGAGTCGGTTCAATAGAGAACCAGAATTATAGCACCGCATGTGGATTAGCCTTTGTTCCACTAGTTTCTGTTCTACACTGATAACTTCTATGATCTGTTTATTGAAGGGCTGTGTAGAGCGAGGCAAAGCGTAGCACATGGTAGAAACACATAATCATGAGGGAAAGAGAGAGAGGGATGTGTGATGCACGTGGAATGATTTTCAGTTTTATGCTAGCACTAGCTATAGTTAAATTGTTTAAGCGTAACAAAAACTTTATTAGTCAGACACATACTATAAGTGCATCATGTACGCATTTTCTCCTAAAAACCTGCAAGTCAGGTAAGCAAATAAAAAAGTTCAGTGAGAATGTTAGCACTGGTATAAATCAATATCAAGTGCTACGCTGAGCGCTGCAGGTGATCATTTCTGCCAATGGCCATAAAACTGTACAACTCATCCTCCCTCCCTTTACAGAGGGGGTAGACGTTGTACAGCTTTATTACCAACAATCTTAATGATCATTTATGCCATATTTAAGTTATCACTGTAAGTAAGTTATACATTTTGGACTGTTATTGACCTACTTGATTTATCTTTAGAGTTTCTTCGTTCCTACTGATTTTTTTGTAATGTGTTTTCTGTGTATTTTTTGTTTTGAGTATTTGGAAGGGTGATCTCTTTAATTTTTTACATCTTCATTTTACAGCAGAACAACTCATATTTAGTGCCACACAAGTGCACTGCTGTACAAATCTGGTCCTTGGCTACTTGCTTATATACAAAGTATTTTGCCAAGAGCAAAAGGGAGAAATAATAAAAGCGTCCGTTAACAACAACTAACATCTTTCAGTGCTGTATTTGCAAAAATTAAAATTGAATTATTCATCCCACAGAAATAATAAATAATCATTTCAATTCTAATGGGAATCTGTAGCTTCTATATTTTATGAACGAGCAAAATATTTAAGACAAACGGGTTCATTATAACACACACAAAGACACACACACAGTAATTGGGATGATTGCTTCCCCAAACACCCACAGTCTAAATGTTCAAACAAAAGCCTACAGACAGTCTTATCCGAGGAAATCTATGCCAGCAACACAGATAATGTATTTGTCTCCCTCCCTCTTTCGCTTTTTGTCTATTGAAGTGGTTTTATGCATATTCGCAAAGGCTAATTCTCTGGCGTTCGCCCCAAAGTACCTCTCGGTGAATGTCTGTTCATGGCAGGGAGCAGCCTCAGTGTACCACTGCATGTGGTGAGATAAAACAAGATACAGAATACATGATAGTAAGCCACACAAAGACAACGAAAGTTCTACTGAACCTCAAACACAAAATTGACTGACTGCTGGGTTAGGGCTAGTAGGTTGCTGGATTGATGACTGAATTGGACTCAGTCTCAAGGTCTTGAAGGCTTGCCAAGAGTAAAACATAATAGAGACTTATTTTATTGGTATCATATTTATAGTAATTATATAGTAATGTTTTATATTATCATTAGGCATTTTTATTGTTTTTTTGCAGTTATTAAAACTGTTGTAACATCAGTTAGTAGTATTAGTATGCTAAAATATTAGCATTTTTGTGAACATGATCTCCCAGGAATGCCTTGAGAGAATTTCTTTGAATTTGGCAAAATATTCACTTGGAGTTAATGATGAACAAATACTATTTTGGTGGTTGTAGGACAAAGGTCAAAGTAACTTTCACCTCATGTATGTCCTATTCTTGCTACTCTACGCTATATCTCAGAAATGCCTGGAGGGAATTTCATCACAATTCTTTCATGTGTCAACACAGATTTGATTTTAGTTTCAATGCATGTTTTGAGTTTTTTTGTTTTATTTTTGTATTCTGTTTAGGTTTTACTATTGTTAAAAGGTTTTTAGCAGTAGCTAAGAGTTGTTGGACTCCATCTATGTGATCGCAGTATCCCAGGACTGGCTTAATGGAAATTTCTTAAAATGTGCACTTGGACTTAATCATGAACTTAACACATTTTGGTCAAAAATACAAACAGCTTTGCTTCTTTATTTATCTTTTTGCTTTTTTATTGTTTAGTTGTTGCAAGTTATGTGTTGTTGTACTCAAGCCTTGTCTTGGTCTTAAAACAGTTCTTTAGATCACCCCTAGTACACAGTCTGTGGCATGTCATGCCTCCCACACACTCTACATATCTAACACTAATTTTAAGATTTAAAACACATTGTTGGTGTGTTGTGTTTGGTATGCTTTAGATGCTGTCTAAGTATATCTAAGTAGAGTAGTAGTTTGGTGTGTTGGTTTTTACTAATATAGCAGTATCTCAGAATGTGTTTGTGTCTAACAATAGAAAAACATTTCTGATTTGCACTGAAAGCCATTCTTAAGTAATATGGCCTCCAAAACGTGCTATCAGACGTTTTAGTGTAATGAAACATACAGTACCATAATACAGCAGTGTTTTTCAGCCACTTTATTACCAAGAGTTGGCATAGCAACAAACATATCAGAAAAAGTGAGGAGTGTTTCACATAGCTGCTTTAAGTGTTTTGGAGTAGAGGTTAGTGTGAAATTATTTTGATTTGAGCTTACTTTAAGAAAGTGTTTTTGATAACTGTTTATAAATGTATACAGTCCACACCTGCACAAGATCTTCATCTTATCTTAGCAAATAAAATCAATGTGGTGAGCAAATTAAATTCGGTTCTAGTTTTTTCCTCTGTTTGGGTATTTTGTTATTGGTTTTTTTTAAACACTTTGCCTGTGATTGTTTCTTGTTTAAGAACTTTTTGAGAATATATCAAGCAGTTATTGAGCTTAAGCTTTAAGCTTCTCTGGTAACAGGTTCCTTGTATTCTGCTATATCCTCTGCGCTCCCGCCACTGGATATTCTCTCCATCCAGGACCCTAACTGTCTTACAGATACCCTCTGTTCTGCACTAACTTCGTGTCTTGATAGACTCTGCCCGCTCACATCTAAGCCGACACCTGCAGCTCCGCCCTCTCCGTGGATCTCTGATGAGGTTCGCCGCCATAGGACCCACCTTAGAATAGCTGAGAGGAAATGGAAGAAATCAAAGTGCCCGGTTGTCCTTGG
>JAUYWH010000025.1:4094662-4230929 GCA_034779795.1 Ctenopoma multispine | reverse complement strand
TTGTATCTTATCAGGGCTCTTAGTTGGAAGTAACTCATAGTTACAGAACCCGAATTGTAATTTGCTTGTGTCTCCTTTTAAGTCGCTTTGGATAAAAGCGTCTGCCAAATGAACTAAAGTAAAGTAAAGTAAAGTAAAGTATTCTATGTACTATTTAGTGTACACTGTAATTCCCTGAACCATTTTTGTACTTATTTCACCATTCTGATAAAAGAGGATGGTCTTTATCAGTTAAATTTCAGTTTAAAAGTAAAGTTAATTTTAACTACATTTCCAGAATATCAGGAATAGAAAATGCAAATGAAGGCATACTTCAATCTTTTACTGTTTTGTGATTATTAGGAGCTAGTCCATCAAGATAAACAGATTGTGGTTCCAGTTCTTTAGCAGGATGTCATTAAAATACTGCAGAAAAGAACAAGGTGATGTACGTAAAACGGAAAAGATATATGTTTGTGGCATGTTTTAGTGCTTAATAAAGCTTCTCATCAGTCCACACAAATCTTATGTTTTCATCTGCCGCTATTATTTTAGAATATTCACTTGATGTTTAAGTCACATGCTGCATATTTTTAGTACCTCATAATCAATTCACTAAATCTGTTTTAATTGCACTGAGGGATGGAGCTGGTGGGGTACACCCTGGTCATAGTCAGCCATTAACAATGAAGTTTGCACATACAGGCAATTTAGAGTCTCCATTAAACCAAACTTGAATTCATTTGGACCATGGAATAAAAAAAAATTACTTTGTAACATGCCTGCTGCACTTAGAAATCCCAGAGCTGCCTGGTTTAAAGCTAGCAAGTGCTTGTTGTGATGTGACAGCGAGCATATATCTTGTCTACTTAAAGATGTTTCTGATGACAAAGTCAAAGACTGAAGGTTGATAACACACAAGTGTCATCTTGCAGAAAACCTCTCTGTAGGCACATTTTCACAGTGCAAACCTAAACTATTTTTGTGATTCAGACCTTTTGTATACAGTCAACGCAGTACCTGACAAGGGGGGAGACTATCAAGACTGCAAAATGATGGTTTAGGTGGATAAACTGAGCATATTTCGGAGGCACTGTCTTTCTTTACACAACAAATACCTGGACAGGAAGACTCAAAAGCAGATGTCTCCTTGAGTGGAATTGAATTAAGCATTTATTCCATTATTTTTATGTCTTTTTCATGAAAGTTGTGCAAGGTTCAAAGGTTGTTTTAAAACCCTGAGCAAGGATGAATATTTTATAAAGAGTCCTCTCAAGTGATGGACAACATCAGGATTGCTGTCTGTCAATGTATTGATTTGTACTACCCGCCCCCTCACTGCATCTCAGTACTCCCAGTGCTCTTGTGCTGTGAGTTGTGTTGTTGATCTACAAGAAAAAATGTTCTGTGTGCCTCAGGTGTCCTTGAAAGGGATAGATTTGTTTGCATAAGTATCGAACAAGAACGTATTGTGCGTTGAAAAGGAATCATTCTGACTGGTGGTGACTTTTAAGTGAGAGTAAAAAACTAATTTAACCAAAAACTAAAAATGTTTCAAAAAGTCAGTAATCATTAAATGTGTTTTTTTCATCATTTTCTATTCAGGTATAATAAAAGTAGCATAACAAAGACAAAACCAATTATTACCACCTGCTGAAGTTATGTTTTATCTTTATAAAACAGAAGTTCTCTTTTACTTGCCATTCTTTCTTTCAGTTTTTTGTGACAATACATTATGTGAACTGTAGGAATAATCTGTTAACTAATGCACCAAGTACCTTGTGAAGATATTTAAAATACCTCTATTTACACTAATCCATATTTACAGTCTGCGTCTCTGTTGGATCGGTTAGTCAGATTGGTTTTCTCAGGCTACACAAAAAATCACGATTAAGTCTAGACCATTCTGCCGGGTGGTGATAATAAAGCACTAAAAGGTTAAAAATCCAAGGTAGATAGAAATTAGTGGGGGACATACCCTGTAGAGCAGGGGTGGGCAATCCTGGTCCTCGAGGGCCGCTGTCCTGCTTGTTTTCCAAATATCCATGCACTTACAGCTTCCGATTGGCTGAACACACCTGGTCCAGGTAATTAGCAGTGGGTAGGGCAGAGATAGTTGGAAAACAAGCAGGACAGCGGCCCTCGAGGACCAGGATTGCCCACCCCTGCTGTAAAGCATATTTCTACAGAATGCTCACTGATATAATTATACATTGGAGGAATACATTTCACTGTTGGTGTCTTTTAAAGATAGATATATTTGCACGTTTTTAGCCTCTGTAATGCGTCTAAAAGCTAAGCCCTGGAGCATACTAGCGAGAATATCTGCAACCACGGGGGCCACTCTGGCTCAGCCTGCAGGGGTGTCATGGAGTTAGTATTTCAGCATTAGCTTGAGCTTGAGAGGGAGCTGTGCTGATCTACTTTCCAACCAACATTCATGGTCATGATCTTTGAATATGACCACATCATATTCAGACATGTGTGAAGCATAATCAGAAGAATAAAGTTACAGACACAAGTAGCCAGAGTGAGTTTCCTTCACAGTAGCGAACAGCAAATGGGTTAGGATAAGGATAAATATCTACTGCTTCACCCATATAGTTCTGTGTTTTATGAACTTTTGTAACTTGTTGAAGTTTGATCAGACACAACATTTAAAGGGTGTACTTCTAAATCTCTGAAGGAATGCTTTAGAGAAACTGATAAACAGAAACACGATTTTCTTTTGATGACTTAGTTTTTCAACTCACCAAAAATAAATTCTTAGAAGTCCTAAAGCAAAGTTCTTAGAAGTACTTTGAGAACTATAATAGCATCTATATGTCAACATGTTTGAAATTAAATTTTTACTGAAAACAAGTTATTCATGTCATCAAACTTTTTCTTAGATACATTTGGATTCTTTTGGATCGTACATACGACGTCCTGTTTATGTAGAAAAACGTCTTTGTATTTTTCCCGGAGATTAGTTTAAATCTTGAATTAGATGATGTTTTAAGCCTTCAACAAAGCATCAGACTTTATTTGATAATGATGTTTTCTTTTTTTATGATTACCTAGATGTGTGGTGCATGGGCTTAATGGTGTCTGACTGACAGAACATGTTTTTAAGTGTGAATTAAGGTTGAAAGTTCTTTGTCTGTGCTAGTGTGGCTTTGTCAGTTTCACTGCCTTTCTGTACAACAAAATGTAGAGAAGGCAGGGGAAAATAGTGGAGTTGAATAATGATAAGAAGGGAATGGAATATTTTGGAGTGTGTGAAGAAAATTGGTGGCAAAGAAATCGGTTTGCTTCACAAAAGTGAATCATGGGTGGCGAGAGAAGTGGACAGAGGTTTCAGGAAAAAAAAGCTCTGGTGGAGATGAATGGGTGAGACTGAGGATGGGGGAGAGGTGTGGTTGTGTGATTGAAACAGAAGGCAGAGAAGTGGGAACAACTGCAGCTAAGAAAAAGAGTGATGGTGGACTGTAAGAGAAAGTAGTAAAGATGGTGCAACAGTGGTGAAGTAATGAGGGCAACGGAGAGAAAGATGAGAAGGAGCAGGAAGTAAGGAAGGTGCGAGGGAAGGCACTGGGTAAAGATGTAGGCATAAAGGGTAAGGGAGGGAGATGGAGGGAGGTCACAAGTAGTGGGTGGGGAAAGTTAATAAATTATGTTCTCCCCTTCTCACAGTAGTCTTCATACATTCATACCTCATACTGCAGCACTGAAGCTGCAGCTAAAACAGAATTGATTCTTGTTATAATTTTCCTCTACAGCATAAATATATTTTCTTTAATTCCGTCCAATTTGCACTTGGAAAAACTGTGATTTGAGTAAAGTTATTTCAGCCTTTAGAGCTGTGGCTCTTAGAAATGTTTGTGAAACTAAAACTACAATCTGAACAGAAAATCACTCTACAGCATGTACTGCAGTTCTAACTGTGTCAGCACACACACACACACTCACACACACACACACACTCACACATTTCTTTTTGTCAGCTGGCCGGGGGAGCATTGTGTTGATTTAAAGTACATCAATTCCCTGAACAGCTACCACAATGTAAACCCTAAACACTACATACCCTCAACTTTTACCTTAACCTTTGCTCAGGCAGTGGTAGACCAACTTCAGCTGAAGCACTTGGCTCTGCTCGAGGCAGAAACAAAATAATTTATGGTAAAAAAAAAAATCTATTTCAATATTAGAGAGTATGTGTCTATGTGCACAATAATGCCACCCAGACATTGTGTTAATTAGTAATAAGTTACTTTACTCTGCTTACAGTAGCAAAATCTGTAGTTTTACTTTAACGTAAATACTTAAGTAATTTGAATCTCAATTCTTATACTTACATCACACTTCAAGTTGTGATTTCTACAGAAAAGTGATTTAAAAAAAAAAGAGAAGTGTGCAGGAGCTGCAGCAGAAATAAAGCTGTGTTTAATTTGAGATATGACAGGACAGCTGTCTTGCAAACAGTCCTTTGACTCATCATTCTATATAACATTTAGATGAGCATTGATGTTCTTCGGGTTTGGCCGTAGTTTTCTCCTCGCCAGTCTCCCATAGATGCCATGTCAGTGTCTATCAGATATGAACACGTGTATCTTTACTTAGATGAGAGAGGACTGCAGTTTGTTGGATGTTTTTCTTGGATGTTTTGTGACTTCCTGGATAAGTCATCATCATGCTCTTGCAGCTGGATGTTGCTGATGAAGATATACTTTTATATTTTGCACCGACAATCAGAAATCAGAGAAGTTGATACTAGAGTAGATTATGGGGACTCGACTGTAGAATGACATTAAGTCAGGTGGATACAAGAAAAACTGAGCTTTCCAGAGGAAGCATCAACAACCACTGTGTTTCCTAGCAACATAGCATTTCGTGCGTGCACTACTCTTTGTGCAGAAGCTGTTCACTCTCTGTTTTGGCTTTGAAATTAATGCTCGTGGGCTGCAGCTGCTGTCAAGTTATTATATTGTAATATTATATTTTATGGTATTGGTACACATGCATACACATTACAGGGGTGACTGAATCTCATTTGGTAATTGTTGTTGTTCGCTTGGGTCTTCTACAAACCCAAGGGTTGGTGGTTTGACTCCGACTTACCCTGCTTCCTGGCCACAAGTGTGGAAGACAATGAACCCTGAATCTTTGGTGCCTAAAATGCAAATGCCTGTCTACAAGAATTTCCCCAAGGGGAATTATTAAGTAACTAGTTAGTTAGTTAGTTAATTAGTTCGATTGTTTATAAATCCAAGAAGAAATTGTATTAATTTGGACACACAGTAGTAGTTTAGAGCGGTTTTACCAGTTACCAGGAATGATTTAATGATGGTGTCCCAGAATATATTATAATGCCTTTCATTGTGTAACAAGGTAAGTCAGAATTATCGTACAGTATTGTTAGTCACTTAGTAACTTAGTAGAAAAATACAGTATATTTCAACATACAATACACTGGATTTTCTCTGGGAAATATATTCTATTGTGACAAACAAAGGAAACTGTATGTGGTATTTAAAAGTTAGAAAAGTTGCTCTATGTGAAGCCTGGCATACAGCCTGCCATAATAAATTTGACAGGACAATAAACTAAAAACTCCATACCTCTTAGAATAAAAATGTCCTCACTGCTCTGATGGAGCTGGGCTTATCTTAAGGTATAGGTTACAAATGATTTACCTGTATAAACTCTGAATTTCTGTGATATACTTACTAATAGGATGTGTGGAAAAGAACAGAAGGTCAGTTATTGTTAAATCCTCTCACTATACAATATCAAGTCATTAATACACAGACAAACAAGCTGTGAAATTTATGTAAACTGCACTATGGAACCCACATCAGTTGTAGAATCAAGATTTAAATCAACACGGTTTTCATTGTGGTTTAATTTATAGTACATTTAACAATGGGCAATGGTTAAATAATTTCTTCTTGCTGAACACATAAGGAACATTTTCAAAAAAGTAGCCTCAGGTACCAAAGCTAAATAGCTTGAAACATGGTAAGCCCATTAATCCAGAGCAGTAAAATAAACTATATTAAATGTAGTGCAATTAAGATTTTTGTAGAAATAAAATTAAAAAAGAACATCATTATATCATTACTAACACTTTACTTGTGTGTGGTGAAGAATACAGTAGTGGCAAAGACAGGCACTTCAGCTCATTACACATTCACACCAGTCTTCCCAGTGTTCCAGCTGTCAGTGCTTGGCACTTCGATGTACTGTGGTCAGAAAGGGACAGCCTGGTGCAATAAATGACTGAGACTGAGGCTTTCAGACAAGCTACTATCACCTTCCTGTAGATCCAAAAATACACTCTTCATCTTCTCTTCCTGTCTCACCTTTTAAGCACTGAATATATATGCATGACATGTTATATCAGGCTGTGATTCCTGTCTGATAATTTTGTAGCATCTCACCTGTCATTATCATAATGGGGTGAATAAATACACTTTATTGTCTGGGAATAGTTTTTTCAGGGAGAATTGAAAAGAGTAGACCTAGCATTGGTTCTTGTGCCACAGAGTCAACTAGTTACTTTTAAAGATGTTGCATTATGGGCTGTTTATAGATGATGATGATTAATATTAGTGTTTTTAATATTATTATTAAGTCTTTTCTGCATTACACCAACTTCTGCAATTATCACATGTTGCACACTTGTCCAAAATGCCAATTTAGTCGCTACCTGTCCGTCTGCAGTCTGTTCTGGTTGAGTTCAGGGTCTTATACTATACATGTAAGGATCTATCCAAGGAAAGAAAGTTTTTTTTTTTTTTTTTGCACATTGCTGATTGTATTGCCACACATGTGCAAAACTATTAATATCAAATCCAAATTAGATTAATAACAGATCAAAGATGACAGCTTGGTTGGAACCGGGGGGAACTTCTTGTGTTTTTACTATTCGATGCATGTGTGATGAAGTGTAGAAGTGAAAAAAGAGAAACGTCAGAAGGTTTTTTTTGTGCACTTGAGCAGAAGGTTTTTTTTGTGCACTTGAGTCATTGAATATAGAAGTCAGCTACACACCTGTAGTATAAATATCAACAGTATTAGATAACAGTGGCCTCCAAAATGTGTTTGCAATCTGACTGAATTCTATTATTAAGTATTGTGGGTGTCATGACTCTGTGTGTGTGTGTGTGTGTGTGTGTGTGTGTATGTGTGTGTGTGTGTGTGTTTGATCAGTCAATGTCAAAACCTGGATATAAGGCCCAGGAAAAGGAGCATCTATATGGCTGTACTGGGAAAACTGATCAATTTAAGGTTTGTGAGTTGATGTGTGAAAGTGTAGTGTTGTGAGGTGTAAATTAAATATAATCATATATAAAGAAAGGTGTAAGGAGGAGAGCTAGCACTGAAAGAGGTAAGGTTTGTGGATGGCTGATCTTGCATGCAGTGAGGATGGGTTCGCCAACTGCATCCAGATGAACTACTGCATTCTCTGCCTGCAAGGACCAACTGTAAAATGAGACACACACACCAAACTGAGCACAAATTTACAGTCAGTGCTGAAACCAGAGTATTGCAAACTTCACTAACAAAACAAACTTCACGAAAAGCCTTTTCCCCATACACAATCCGGGTGTCTCTAAGACTACACATTTTATTTGAAAGTTACTCAGCCTGAATGTTGCCGAACTCTGAAGCTTTATGTATTAAAGTGGACCAGGTTATCCTTGTTAGGAATAAGTGGTTTAATATTATCTAAAAGCTCTTCTGGCATACATCTTTTCAGTCTTTGTGCATACGTAACAAACTTTCAGTATGTATCCTATGCACAGATTTATAAATGAGGCCCCTGATGCTGCCCACTGGCTGAGATCATTCTCAGCCAGATGGCCTCTGAAATAATCTCATTTATGCAATAGATAATATTTATTAATAAATCTGTTATTTAGATGTGCTACAATTCACAAAACTGGGTCACACAGGCCGATGTCTATCTCAAGAACAGAGATTCCTGGGGCTACATCCCAGGAACCAAAACAGAAACTGTAGGTCCCTGTTGCCAATAATCAGGTTACATTTGTTGGGTTGATGGTAAAGGCCCCAGTAAAAAGACCACTGGAAATAAAGGTGCAAAGTCACGTTGTTTTCCTTGATACAGAGCAAAAACTTCCTGTTGAATGGAATGTGTCTCCTGACTTTTGCAAGGAAATGAAAATGGGAAAGAGTTTGCCACTGTGCTGTGAACAGCATGGCACGTACGTATTAACGTCCTCAATGTATTTGTAGAATACGGTAGGCTTAAGACAGTAATGATGAAAACAAATCTAATACTGACAGTCTCCCCAGCACTCGTAAGATTTAAATATCAAAGTCTAACTTTTCTCTCTGCACAGTCAGTTTGAAGTCAGCTCCATGTTTCTCGAAGCTGAAACACTCGCCTGTATATTTCTCTGACTTTACACACAGAAATAAAAGCTTATCTTCCAAACACGTCAAATAACTGTGCTGCTGTAAAAAAAAAAGCTTCCTAAAATGATGAGATGACAAGACAGCAGGACCACATTGGTACCAAGAATGTCTTCAAAAGATGTTTCTTCTCTTCAGAAAGGCAGAAGTGAAAGTCTGACCTCCTCAGGCTTTGTGGATTGACATTATGATCAAATATTTAATCGATCTTTTGATTGATGGACTATTTTGGGCCAAATCAAGCAGGGCGTTATATTTTATATGATTGCATCAATGCATTGTTCATCAGACTTTGGAAGGAAGCTCCAATGTAGAATAGATAAGCAGGGCAATTACTTTAAATAAAAATCACAATGTGGAAAAGTAAAATAAGAGAATAATCCTTCATACTGGGAGTTACATAAAAAAAAATCTCATTTAGCTCACAGTTTTCTTAATGAGCAGGAGGTAAAGCTGACCCGAGCTGAATTGTTTTGACACAAGTAGCCCTGTTTGACTAGACACCATTATTGCCTATATCCTCTTCTCTGACAGGGTCGGCCCAATTTGTCACATTACATAGCAAAACATTGTTAAGAGTCCTTTCTGAGCAGGATTGAATAAGAAGTAATATTGTAATGTACATAACCTGGGCAAGAACACACATACGTCCAGATAGACCCGCATAGAAATGAAGAGCTGGAAAAGGTCAATAAGATCCACCAATTACTGCCACTCATTACTCAGAGCGGAGAGAGTGAGCGGAGGATAAAACAGCGGGCTGAGAGAGGACAGCTGGTGGTGAAATGATAATAGTATTTACAGTAGGACAAATAATCTGTCTTTCTCACCATCATGTAGTTCTCTCGCATCCCCCCGCCCTTTTATCTCACTTGATCTATTTGTAAGCTTTTTGCTTCTATCGCCATAATTTTTGTCTCGCATCTTTCCCCTTTTCCGACCAGAGTAGACGGGCGCTGGCATTGTCCCCACGCCACCTTTTCTCCACTCTCATTTATTTCAATTTGTCATGCTTTGCTCTTCTCCCTCGGTGCAGGGTGGAGGGTGGGTTGAAGAGGAGCGCGTCGGGAGAAGCGAGGAGAGACGGGCAAAGCTATGCCGGCGCATTAATGGCTTGCAATGAAAGAGAGAAGGGGGAGGAGAAAGTGGCCAGGCAGTCGTACCACTTCACCCTAATAACCCTCAAATCCAGGTCAGACAGGAATACCTCCAAATAATCAGTGCTGCCACCTCCCCCCAATGAGCCACTATCATGGCTTGAAAAGGTGTTTGTGGTGTGCAAAGGTGTGTGTGTGCTGAAAATGCTTTCGTGTCTAGTCCTTCATTCCTCTCCGGGGAATCTCAGGTGTCATATTTTCCCTTGAAAGGAATGAATATTGACATTTTTCATCTCAACCCAAATTTGACCGTTAGCAAACTTCTTTTAAATTGTTCCGGCACTTAAATCATAGCAGACATCCTCTAGTGATAAAGTGGCTGAGATATTACCTGAAAATGATGATTGACTGCCTGTATGGATACTAAGCCTTCATGTGAGAAAGAAAGAGAGAGGAAAAAAATAGTGACTTCATCATTTGCTGAACAACACAGCCACTGATAATAAAAGAGCCAAAAACCTTGACCCCACAGCTTGTTTCCCAGTTTTTTGTCATCTTTGAAACTGCAAAGTAGAGCGTTTCAAAGCAACATGTCGCAATGTTGGCTCCATTCTGAAGCCATCCCACAGCCGTATGGGGCTCTGAACTGAATTTGCAGCACTTTTTTTTCACAGCTCAGATGTTGTAACTTTTAAAAGGGGCCATTAAAGAAATATTGGCATTAATATCAGAACAAAACCAATGCCATTTGGGAGCTTTGTTCTCTTTTGAGATGTCTTCTGTTAACTTTCAGAAGACACTCTTAGTACATTTCCAACAAGCCCACTGACTGTCACACGAGTCTTTCTGCGATGATTCTGCCCTCAACACTTGTCACTTCAGATCTATTGGTTAATGTGCACCGGTGCTGCTTCAAGGCTTTATGCTATTATTTATCCGTGGCCAGTAACTGAGTATGACACGAGGAGATAAAGGCACACGCATATGCAGGCATATATACACTAAGACTAGATCATAAAGTTCTCACTTAAGATACACACATACAAAGATTTAAAATGTATAACTATAAACAAACAGGGATATAGTTAAAATTGTGCAGTGTGGTGTTGGCACTGTTTCCTTTTTATGTACAGATTTACTGAGCTCCACCATTACCAGCTGCAACATAAAAAATATACTTATTCTTATGTAAATAATTACACTCACTTTATTAGGTACACCTGTACAGTCTAATGCAATCCCACACGGAAGCTTGGCCATTAACTCTATTCTTACAATTACAGTATATTAAGAGATGTTAATATCGTGCTCTCCAGTATGATTCTGCCACCCACTATGACCTCAATATTAAATGTATAACAGACATATCACTTTTCTGACAGTCATAACCTTCTAAACGTAGAATTCATGGCAGAGCTCTTGTATTGGATTGTATTAGATTGCATAGATAGGTTATTCTGAAATGTTGGTACAGTATATGTTGAGGCAAATACATTTGTACTTCTACTCAAGTAAGGTTATGAATGCATGTCTAATAAAAGAATATTTTTACACTGGTATTTCTGATCAAATACTTCCTCCACCACTGGATAGTAGTAATACATTTGAGTAAAGAATATGAATAGTTTTTCAGCTACTGCTCTTTTTTTGATAATGATATGATGATACCATAATTAATATGTCTTAAGCATTTGCGTGCTGGACTCCAACACGGCCAGTCAAAACATTTGCCTGCTTTTAGAATGCAGTGAATGGCAGCTTCTTTTTCATAATGTAATTGTGATTGTCATTTCAGCCTCTGCTGCAGGCCGATTAAACTCCTGGCTTCTAAATGCTGCTGGCAGATGTGCTACTGCTCAGTTAGTTCATCTGTCGCTGCACAGTTTACACTACTTAAGGGGTGTTTCACGTTTAGAGAGCAAAATACGAAATGTCTGGCGTCCATTTCTTAGCCATGTGATCTGTGCGTGTTGGAAAGAGCCTTCTGCTTTTACCGAAACACTTTCTCATCTAAACTATCATTCGACATTTGGCGACTGTAGTAACACAGAAGGATCTGAATGATTCTTTTGAAAAATGAATCAATAGGTTGTTTCATTGTCACTAAATGGCTGAGCGAGCGTACTCGCTTACAGACCCAGGTAGATGACGCAGACTTGTGTTGTTGTTGTGATGACGATAGCTTTGCCTTAACTCTTTAATCACTCTTTGTCTTTGTCACACACACACACACACACACACACACACACACACACATACACAGACACACACACCAGTGCATTTAAAATGGCCACAGTCTCTTGCCCTGTAAACACACAAACTCTGTGTTCTTGGAGAGACTTTTCAAGTTTGAGATGGAGATGCATCGTCCATGCCAAAGTGATAAACAATTACCTGTCTAATAACAGCCAGGGGGAGGGACCATGGGCACTGTTTATCATAGCTGACACAAGCTGAAGATTGACATGACAGATGACCATTCATACAGTTAATTCCTCTGGGCTAGCTGGCAAGAGGGACACTATTACTGACTGAACATTTAGATACATTTGTGGTTTAGAGTCTGCGGTTTATAGAGCAGGAAGCCTGCACACCTCATGCTATTACTCTCCATAGAAATGTACTGCATGACCTTTAGTAGTTACTTATTTAATACCAACATGTTTGCCTTTTATATGTCTACATTATTGCTAATCATTGCAACCTTTATCCATCTTACAGGTGATCAGTATTAGCTGTTAGTGTTAGCTCATCTTCTTCCAATAAACCAAGCTGCAACGATCAGCACTAGGCAATGAAGACAATTTGACATAGTGGCCAAAGCGTGTTACTGCGAATTCCACGTTTGTCACGTTGTATGATGCACACTGGCCCAAGAAGCATTTTTCCCCATTGAGAATCATTCACAAACTGTTGGCTGTAAATTGGCGAATACATTTGTGTGCCATAAATCCTGTGATATGGCTATTCTTTCAGAAACGTGTGGGCGTCATTTGAGTAACATTTAAGACTGAAGTCCAGAGGAATGAGTTGTTGTTTTTGCCAAGTTCAAAGGCCTGTTACAATTTGCTCGGGTTGCTTATGTCATCAGCCAAGACAGCTGGGTTCTTGAACTGTAACGAGTTTGCTAACAAACGTTAGACATCTCAGTCTTATATTATGTTACATTGGTTTTGTCAGCAACATTGGCTGTTATTTTTGGAAGTCCCACAGCACGTCCATCCATCCATTCAACCATTATCCTAACCACTTTTCCTCTTAAGGGTCACGGGGGTGCTTAAGCCTGTCCCAGCTGTCACTGGGCGAGAGGCAGGGTACATCCTGAACAGGTCGCTAGTCTGTCACAGGACTGACGTATAAAGACAGACACAGTTCACACAGGACATTATTGCTTTAAAAAAAAAACAAAGACGCCATAAGACCTTATCTGTGGCCTTGGGACATTATCTGACTATCTTTAGTATTAGTATGATGTGGATTTATACAATAAGAATTGAACTATTGAATTTAATTAATTAATTAAATTTAAGTAGTGCCTGTAAAATAATTTCTTTCTGAATTTGATCATTTCATTCCTGTATTGTTATATAATAATGCTATGGCTCTAGGAGAACTTTACTGCATCCATTGTGGGCTTGGTTGCATTTATCCAGTCATATGACCCAGCTCCAGTCCGCCATAACCTCACGTCAGTGATGCTAAACTCTGCCCATACTTCTATCAGTGATAGATTTTTTGGTGGACACAAAGCCTTCATATTAAAAAAATAAAAACCAGCCTAGCACCTGTGCACCAATGATGTAATTAGCATTGGTATTGGCTCTTTATCCTGGATAACAATAAAAATGTAATACGCCACATACAAATAAGGCTAAACATTTGGGATTATGTATTGTTGTAAATATGATGTTTTATTTAGGCATTTAAAATCTTCCATACTTATCACACAGTATATATTTAACTGTACATACAGTAAGTTGAATGATATTGTGAAAGCTGTAGTGATAAAATTTCATCTCTTTTGAATCAAGAGAATAGAACTTTTTATGTGAGTGCCTGAAACACAGTCTTCTCCTAAAATCAAGCATAAAACAGACACATTACACTTGATTTGTCACAACCATGACTCATCAGAAGTAAAACGACACCACACAGTGTTTATGTGAGATAAGAGCCGACTGTGAAAGTCTTTGAGTGAAAACTGCCATTAAAAGTGACAGAGATGCCTAAAGATGCGCTTACATTGCACCAGAGAATTGCCCTCCTTTTTTTTTTAATGAATGCCTTTTTAACTTGTCCTGCTTCTTCTTTTGTCATCCTCAGACACACACTATCTGTAAGCTAATGGCTGCCAGAGCCCAACAGCCTGCATAACTCTTCACCGTCTGACACTGTACTGTCATATCCGGCCGAGGCTTCATTAATTCCCCATCCCAGAATCAATGACTCGCCTTTGTAACAGATTTGCAGTCTCAGGCACTTTCTTTTTCTCTTCTTATGCTCTCTCTCTCTCTCTCTTACACACACACACACACACACTCTCTCTCTCTTTTCCTCACTCTTTCTTTCATTCTCCTCTCCAACCTCAAGGGAAGAGATGTAAAAATGAATGACAACAGGGTCATTTTACCACAAGCTAAAATGTCCTACAGATAATGGAAAGTGTAACTAAGTGTGTGTTGTGGGTTGGGGCATGTAATTATGATTCTCCTGTAGATTTATGTGCGTCTGTTTATACCCTTTATTTACACACATACAAACATTTGTACATATACATAATATTTATGTATTGTTCAAAGTCTGAAGATACCTTTGTGGGAGTAAATGTTTGTGCATTGGCATGTCTTTTTACGTAAATCAGGGGTGACATCTCTGCAAACAGTGTGTCGGCCTTTAACCCCGCACTGACACTTTGCATTATAGTCTGTGGTTGGAGATGAGATAAGGACAGCACTTTCTGGGGTTTTTCCATGATTTTGGTCTCAAATGTCATTTTTAGTTTTGGGTCAGATGTTGCTTTGCGGGCTCAAACTATTTATATGAGATTATTTCTTTGTACTTGTGACAGACATAAATGCACAGATTTTCTTGCCTTGAAAAGCTGATTTTGACATCACTTGTTCATTTAGCTATATATTTACTTTATCTAGTTACTTTAGTTACCATAATATTTAGACTTTCATCTAAATTTATAAAACAGCAGTATTAATGTCGCTAGAGAGGTCATTATAAGTCAGTTCAGAAAACTATGTTATCAAAACTCACGCTGATATATAAAAGCTTCCATAAAAATAGTAGTATCTGGGTGTTTTAGTAAAATGGATTTTGTAATTATAGTCAAATTATTATTTTCTCAGAAGAATAAAATAACTTTTAAAGCTATTGCACCCTGTGGAGTTTGTCTATTCATTTATGAATAAGTGATTGTCTATCCTGTAGAGACAATTTCCAAACATTTGGAAGTGCTGGTATGGGGCTTTCAGATAAAAAGATATTACATTGAAAATGAATTATTGATCTCTTTAGTCATTGGCTTGTATATTGTATATATACATTTATTTCATAAATGTTTTCATCTTTATAGAAAAAGTTAATATTTGTACAAATGTAAACTGTTCTTTTGTAACATTGTGAGTGATAGAACTAAAGATTTGTAATGTTTAAAGTTGTTGAGGAAAAATTAAGACTGTCTGGATTCATGGTGAAAAAAGACTGCCAGGCGTGTGGGGTAAGGACAGGTAACAAGGTGACAACAGTCGCACAAAGTCAGCAGAAGATATTCTGCTATGTTTCTATCACAGTGTTAGTAGAAAGTTCATGACTTAATCTGGGAATCTTTACAAAACAGAATCTGTCTTCTCTGCATGGAGCATTCTCTGTCTGCTTTTAATTTACTTCTTCATAAACTTAAATTAAGTTTATGAACCGAAGACGTGAGTGCGGAAGTTGTTAGTTCAGAGCCTAATAAATCACAGCTTTTAGTTACCATCAAACCCCCATTAGCTCCTGTTGACACCTAAATATCTGATTTGTCTGCTACTGCTGTGTATGTGTAACTAATGACATTTAGTGATAATGAAATATCTCATCTTCTTTGCGTCCTGCTATATCCTATCTCCAACTGCTTTTTCTCTCTCACTTTACTGGGATCATATCAAACAAGAACATATCAGCGAGACCTATTACTTGTCACTCATAATAGCAGGTAGAGAGAGGTAGCAGTAGGCCCTTTGTCTCTGATTTGACCCTTCTGTTTGTCAGGAGACTCAATCAATGTGTAATTACCGTGGATGGCTATCATAAAAAACAATGCCAAGAGCCCTCTCAAGGTTATCTACCTAATTGTGTTATTTATAAATATGAAATGGTTGTAGATGCAGCTGCCACAATAGATGGGGCAAACGGCTGATGAACATGATATATTTCCAATTTGCAGTGTAAGATCCATGTGGGCAGGTCGATACAGCTAAGAGCATTCCCGACTGTGGTTAATAACACCGATAATGAAGGTTTATGCTCGAATCAGACTCTTTGGTAAGACAGATAAGAACATTGAATTCGTTCAACCAGATTTGACACCTCAGTGGTTTCAGTGATACTGTGTTATTTTATCCAAACCTCACAAGTGAGGGTGTGAAATTGTAATGAGTGAAGTCACATTAAAACAAGAATACCATAAATTCTCAAATACTGACCTTTATTATAACAAATCTGCAGATATGCTTCATTTCAAATTGGACTGTAAAGGCCTTGTTTCTAATTTCTCAGTTTTTGCATGAACTTTATATTAGTATATTTTCGTAAAATGTTTTCTGATCACTGGCTGTTATATTTTTGTAGATGCTGTCTGCAGACAATAGGAGTTAACACTCTCATAGTTTCTACCTGTTGTCACGATAAATCTAACTTTCCCACAGCACTGTGGTGATTTTCATTAGTACAACAAAATTCTGCCTAAAATCTGACTACATGAACTGGGAGTTAAGACACAGAGGGTCAGGTCTTTAAGACACCAAGCTAAAAATATAATACTAGATTGACTATTGTGCTGCCTCACGTTGCCACATAATGACACTAGGAAATAACTTTCTATACCAGCAGGTGGTGGCGGTCTGTATTTTTCATTCAAAAAGGGAAAACAGAAAAATTGCAGTGATTCGAATAAGCTGAAGAGACAGTCAGAGTGGTATTTTTCACTGACTGGTCAACTGCATATTCAACATGTACAGTCTACTGTAAGGATACAGGTGGGCGTCCAATCAATGGCAACATTGTGGACACAACACACAAAATACACTGAAAGACGCTTACCAATGGCCCAACAGATGACTGTCGGCTTGTTGTGTCCTTGCATGTCATTAACTTTGTATTTTCTCTCTCCCGTAGTTGAACTTCGCTTTTCTGTCCATCTCTTTATTACGCTTCCTTTCTCCAGGTATCGCCGGCCTCAGAGCTGTGATGATTTCAGTTGCAGTTAATGGCTATACTTACATGCCAAGTGTGTTGTCTGCTGCTTGTTGTTTTTCTTTTTTGCCTGCTGTTCTTTTTGTCGATCTCGTTCCACTCACCCCAGACGATCGAGGCAGATGGCCTACCACCTCGAGCCTGTTTCTGCTTGAGGTTTCTTCCATTAAAGGGAGTTATTTCTCCCCACTCTCCTACTGAGTGGTAAACATTAGGGAAAGTCGCTGGTCAAGCCCCAGAAACATTACAAAACGCTCATGCCTCTGCGGATTCATGCACATCATGGTTACTCCATTGATGCTGTTTGCCGGCAGCTAGACTTGCTTGAAGTCCTAAAAGGTGTTTGAATTGTCATTTGAAAAGCTTCGTCAGTCTCACAGTGGAGCTGCTAACACCTTGAGGATCATCGTCTCATCTGGCCATTATTTGTGCTGTTAGTGTCACATGAAAAACTGTTAAGCTGCAACCGATAAGTGGTGTCATAGATCAAGTGCTCTAGAGTGTTTAACACTAAACAAAATAGACACTACAATTAATTTGTAGATGAGGACAGTTTATCTTTTTAAAAGATAACTCACTGCAACAGATTGCTGAGTGTGACATGCTGAGCGAGTCTGTGCTGCCATTTGTACCAGCTATTATTTGAGAATACCGACTCAGTATTCCAGAATTTCAGTTACATACGGGAAGAACCGATTTCATACGATTCCAAACATTACCAACATAAAAACTTTTTTTCCCTTAAAATATTATAGCTTGTATGCTTCTTTCTTTACCCAGAGTATAGCTAGAGAGGCAGCTGCCTGACAACTTTGTATCAATGATGCTTTTTAATCCACTTTTTTCTCATTTGACTACCAATCTCCTCATCCACTGAAACAGACTCGTATTCCCAGGTATCCATCAGCTGTCTCCTTCGCAGACAGTCTCAGTGAGTCAGCCTCTTTCATCAAACTCCTTTGCTCCTCGCCGTCGCTCCAAACCCACCACGTTGCTTCATCTCCTCCACCCACCCACCACCACCAGCTCCCGACAGCCCCCAGGGAACCATGTCAATCCCAAGCCTATAAGAAAGGGCTTGACGGGTGCCTCGAAGGACAGTCAGCTCCCCTTTGCTCTCTTGCTCAGTGAAGGATGAAATTAGCCTGAGGCCGACCATACATGGTGGTTGGTCACTCCAGACAAACAGGCAGCTGTGCTTGACCAGTGCTTCACCCTCTACACTGCCACCGAGCAACTGCAAACTTCTCCCACCTTCCACACGCTCAGGCTTTTGCCAGTAATTCCTTGCACCGCCCGACTTGCCTCATGTCCACCGTGCCTTTTTGCCCCTCAACTTAAAGCCATTTAACCCCCAGCATAGGCCAGAAAAGCAGGGGTGCAGAGGTTGGAGATTGGACATTTCACATGCAGTTAGAGAAACTTGCTGTTTAAATCAAACCCTGTTTGGTATTCCAGGGAGTGTGCACGTGCCTCTGTCACTAAGCAGGACTAGAAGTGCTCTATATGAGCTCTGAACACTCTGGATGCCAAAGGATACTACTTTCATCATGTTCATGGAATGCTGGCATCCTTATTATTAGTTGCCTATTTATCTCATTTCAGTTCATGTTAGTGCTACTATCTAGCTACTATGTGCAGTGGTTGCATCATGAGAATTTACACAAAAACCTCTGAAGTATATATCCATTCTTGGAGAATGCAGTTACTCAACACTTGAATAAAACTACAAATAGAAGGGTAATACATAGTATGCAACACCAAACTCTCCTCTTTTGCATATCATTATTATGGCAGTTGAAGCCCAAAATAGCCCCACCATGCAATCTCATCCAATCCTCAAAACACAGACCCGTCCTTTCAGAAGTACCCATGCCAAAGTCCCCAAAGTTAACAGCGCAATTACTGTGAGTGTCTATTAAAGGGCGCATAAAAGATGTCTGAGTGTGATTCACCACTACATCAGATGCATAAAAGAACCAAGACGTGGAGGAAGAGGTGTGATCTCCCATCTCAAAGCATAGAAGAACAATTACACCAAGCTTTTAAAGAATGAGATAAGAGCTTGTCTTTAGAGTCTGTTTGTTCCAGAATGAGCCAAGGAACTGAGGGGAGAGAAGGAAGTTTGTTGTATGATATGAAGGTAAAGGTGGAAGGTAAATTGCTGTCATTTGCTCTTCCTTGGAGTATTAGCTCCCCTGTGTGGTATTTTTTGATTGCCTTGAGATTCTTTGCAATTGATTTAGGGATGCCAAATTGCAGATGTGGGGGGAAAAAACCCTGTAGTCAGTCTATATCATTACTTTTTTCCTCTGCAGTAGAAGGATCATGTTGCTGTATGTTCACAGATAATGATGAAAAGCAGTTTGGTCCCTGTGAAAAAAAACACAAAACAGTGCTCCTCTACTTAAAATTACACAAATATAGAAGGTTTTATACTCTCAGATAGAGGATTTTATAAACACACAGTACCAAACCACACTATATTTTGTGGTTTGGTCAGCATTTCCTGGGTTTTGTAAAGGTAAAACTAAATCATTTCACTCTACCCAAAATAATTTCCCCCAGATTTCCAGTCTCCCCAGGCAAGGCAACTTTCATAAATTGCTTAAGCTCAGAGGTGGAAGTAAAATATGGCAGGTTGAAGACAAACACTTCCATCGGTGCCAAAGTTAGACAGAGAGGGGAAGCCAATAAATACGAGCTGTTGTTGTCACTTTCAATAGACATCACAATAAAGATTCCATCTTTCAGTGAATGTTCCCTTGAAATGTCATGGTCATCCTCAGGATGGACGACGTCTCTTTAAAAGCAATATTGGCAGTAAACATACAAGGCAGATGCTGTCTATCTGCTTTTTCCATCAGAGCGTGGTTCAGGATGATAATCGCTGTGGAGGTTTCAGCTGAATCAGTTGAACCTTGCCTTTTTCACATTTATTGGTTCGACACCACCTGGGAGGTTCTGTTGTGCCTTGGTCAAAAGCATCTCTTTTTTAACTTGAAAGGTCCTTATATTTGCGTCTGTGCTTCCATCTCAGACGTTTATATAAATATGCATTGCTCTAAATCCCTCCAGTGTTCTCTGATTGGCAGGAACCAGAAGCTACCATGTCATGTTGAAGAGATCTCACGTAGATTCTTTAGAAAGCTTTACAGCCCCCTAGAGTCTTATGTATGTGAGGGCATATCAGCTTATTTTTTATGCTGTTTTTTGTGTTGTGTCTCTGTCATCAACAACAAAATGATTCATCCAGTTTATTACTAGGAACTACATTGCAGCAGAGTGCTAACTAGATGTGACATCACAGGTGAACACCAGTCTCAGAGTTTTAGTTTCAGACATTTTGAATTACATTTGACTGCAGTATAGCTCATGTAAAACAGCAAAGAAAAAAAACTGTAAGATGCATGAGAAAAAAACAGGTAATTACGACCAACTCCTGTGACACTTGATAAATAAAAACACATCTGGAGACACTGAGTAGCAACAAGGTATCCTGTCCATTAAAACAGTGCTTTGACAGGAGGACTTTTCATGGGACACCAGCTTGTTGGTGCATTGAACATAGAAGAGTTATGAGAAAATAGGGTCCTGGCCACAGACATTTTTTTTTCTTTAGGCTTCTCCCTTTAGGGGTCGCCACAGCGGATCATGTGCCCCCATCTCACCCTATCCCTAGCTTCCTGCTCTGTCAGTTTGTGATTCTTTCATCTATTTGTAATCCATCACATCCTCCAACCTAAATGATCATCCTTGTCATCATTGTGCAAATAGCAGAAACAGTTGAGGTCATGAAACGGTCACAGTTTGGTTAGGTTTAGTCACTAAGAAATAAATATATATTAGAAAAAAATTATGGTTTGTGTTAAAAAGCATCAAGTCCAAGTCCTGAAGCACAACATGAGACTGTGGCTATTTGTGTCATCTGACTTTACCTCTGGCCATCATTTCATAATTCCTAATGACTGCCAGACGTTGCCTAACAATAAATGACATGACTGTGGATCCTCCAGGGGTCTATTGTCGAGTCTCTTTTACAGTGTTTTGTGTCTTTTTTGTAGATGTTTAACATCCATTTGTGGTCTGTTTTAGTCTTTTGTCTTTTTAAGGACATTGTTTGTCTCTTTGTGGCTATTTTGCTTCTCTGTTGTGGCTTATGTGAGTTTTTATGGTTTTGCCTTTGGATGGGGCCACTTTGAATGATTTTATAGTTATTTGATGTACTCGGAGATCTGCGGCTTTCTAACATTAAATATTAGCACATAACCTCTTGACAAGAATAGATTAGACTGTAAAGAAAGATTAGAAACAACAGTTGTCAGAAACATCTGTCTGGTGGATAAATAAACACTTGATAAAACAGCTCTGCATTGCGCACTCATACCAGTGATCATACAGTAAGCTCTAAGCTGACAGGAGTGGAAATTTGAAGGTGAGGGTGAGAGTGTGTTTGCACTCACACATTTTTTGTTTCAGTATTTTTGTCAACAAAAATAAAAAAAGGGTTACAAAGGGAAAGATTGCTGCAGTTTGATCAATGTCCTGGAAGCCCTCATTGAAGCTGAGCTAATCAGTATTTTAACCATGGATCAAGTGCTTAACTAGTGATTGTAGTGTGAAGGTGGCTCCTTGTCGTGGAGGAGACACAGTCTTTTGCATGTTTTAGCTAGAGCATGCATCTTGATTACTGCAAATGTTTCATTCACAACAGTTGAAATGCTTTTGTTTACAGACTTATTCTTCAGTTCCACATTTGTTCTGTGGTTTAATGTTGCAGGACTCAGCAATGTGTTCACAAGCCCCTAGCTCATGTGTTACAGATGCAACAGCCAAAGGGAGGGTAAAGTGATTAAAAGATTAACAGAAGAGTATATTGTATACTTATTGATAGGTATCATTCAAAAAAAGCTCTTATTTAGAACTTCTTCCCACTGTTTACTACTTTAAACATACAAGCTGAGTGGTTTCAGGGCTGTTGTAAAATAATTCAGCTTAATTTTCTACTACTACTGCTACTACTAATTACAGGTAATAATTACCTGGCTAATTTGCATCCTGCAATCAGCAGTTACTGTTTTTATCCTCCATTTAAATGACATGTACCTAGCATTTAGACTGATGGATAAAGATAGGGGTAATGATACCTTTTCAGGTTACAATTTAAGGAAAACAGTAAATGCCAAAAATCAAAATCTAACACATTAATTCCATTCCTGTATTATTATTAAAAAATACCTTGTGAGTGGGAAGACAGTGTGGGATCATGGCCTTTTCACTGGAACAGGTGATAGGACTGCAGTATGGAGAGGAGTTTGTCGTACCAAATGTGGGTGCGAAGAAAAATAAAACAAAAAGTAAAAGGAAGAAAGAAGAAAAAAAGAAGGGAAGAGGGAAATTCTCACTATTATGTATTTCACAGTAGAGTGAGCATTTGACATTTCCAATTTCTAACCTGAGACACTTACTATGTCTTTGTGTAGCTGGGAGGGGTTACAGGGGAGGTAATGGCATAACATATCAGTGTGTGTGTGTGTTTGTCTGCACTCTAAGCAGCTGAAGTTAAAGCTCGATAATAAGACATTTTTTGTATTGAATATGTTGTATAAATAAGTCTTCAGTATGTGAGTGTGGCCATCTCACATAGGGTTGTTTAATTTCTATTGGAGCTTCTTACATGTTTGTGTGTGGAGGAAAGAAATCATTGTTTCCCATTTGTTACCCTCTGAGGAGAACACATTCAATGCCCTTAGGCATACACACACACACACAAACTCCACTCCTAGCCTCTCCTGAGGCGCTTTAACACCTCCATCGTCATTACAAGCTTTTAAAACCAGGCTGATACGAGGACTGCTGCTGTTAGTCACAGCGAAGTGAACACACAGAACTACAAACTTCTCCTTCTCCATAGAATTGACTTGACAAGTTATCATGAGCCTGATTAGATTTAAACCACACGTACTTTGTTTGCACACATTTTCTGGCTAATTGCACAGCTTTGTTTTCTGCAGCCTGAAATCTGTCACCATGTGTAAAATGGATGCAGCTCTTCTCATCAAAGTGGATGTAGTTAGTTAACTCGAACAGCATAAGCTTTTCAAACACCAAAAAGATGTTTGGCGTCGCTTCTTAATTGCACTCTATTGCAATTATACGAGCATTTCTACGAGGACGACGTGGTGTTTGTTTTTTTATTGTCTGCTTCTCATACATTCCTACTTTGTGTCTCCTGAAGCTGACCTGGTGGCTCACCAATCTCATTGTCATAATTACTATCATCACAATCACTATTATCTTAATTGGCCTTATCTCCTCGTTAGCTGCTCGTTAGCTAATTGACTCAGAGAATATCCCGTCAAACGCTTTGCGTGGCGAGACAAAAGGCAACAGACGGAAATCAAGAGGAGACATCTGCCTGTTGAGGGAAGAGAAAAACTACGACTACGACGGTCATTACTGTGACTACTCTGTCACAGTAATGACCGTATGAACAACTGTACACAATTATGTGTAAGAAAAGCTACTGCTGCACCCACTGCCTTAGTAGTTACACGAGAAAACTCTTTTCTAGTACTTGTATAAAAATATCAGTCAGACTTCAGAAGATGCTTAACGACATGTTCAGACAGACGTAAGAACACACAGAGCTACGGACGTGAAAAGACACACAGGAGTACCCAAACTTGCATTTCAGCGTGTCAAAAAGCCAATTATAGGACATTGAAAGGAACCGAACGAAATGCTGTAATTACAGCTTCAGAATTATCATCAGTTAAAGTTCATGACAGGTTATCAACTCTCCATTTAATGACTGTGGATGGTTTTAAAGGAGTTAAGAACAAAAAAACATGTTTTTTTGCTGCAACATTTTAGGGGATTTAAAGGGGAATAAATTCTGAAATAACTCTTAATGAAAAGCAAATGTTTCTTGAACCAGTTTGTCTCACATTGTTTTTTATAGCCACCTATCTGTCTCTCTACTCTGCCTCTACTGTGTCATTTTTGTCACTTCATGAGTTCACCACCTTCTTTTCTTTCATTACGTCTTTGTTCTGCTTCTGTTTTTTCTTTTTTATGACACCGTCCCACCTTCTTTTTCTGCCCCAATGGCAGTTTTTCCACTAATTTTCTTGCCTATTCTTTTTTCTACTTCTTTTTGTCTCTGCATTGTCTCATAATGTAACACTCTCTCTTTCTCTCTGTCACTGTGTATTGCTGTAGGGTTGTGGAGTCTGGTGGTGTCACTGGTAATAGGGTCCCATGGGTGCTCTGTAGACTATTGCTGGGGTCTGAGAACTGCCTGCATAATGTGGAAGGGGGGCTTGTCCTACTTTAAAAAGGATAGTTGTGCGTGTGTGCGTGCACACACATCCTGCAAACTTTGAAGTAACCTGAACCTCCCCAGAAAATCTGATATGCAGAAGAGTTTAGGTGTCTACATGAATATTGGACACTTAATTTTCTACCTGAATTTGAATTTGAATGAGGTACACACTGTAAATTTCAAAGATGGGAATTCAAGTAGGTAACTCATTTAGTGTCATAGCTCAGGTCACGTAAATTTTCTGTTTTGTGTTGAGTATTGTTTAAATCATGGCCTTTCTTTTGGCCCCATATGTTCTCATGAAAAAATTAAATTGGACTATATCAAAGGTCAAAATACGGAGTAGTTTTCCATAGATTATTTAGATGAAAAACAGTAAAATATTTAATCTAATACAAAATCTTTTCTGTAGCAAATTTATGGGTTACTGTGATTTTTTTTTGATTTTTTTTTTTATTTGAACTTAAAAAACCTGAGTACTACCAATGAATGTCTTACTTTTATTTTTTTAAATACACTTTTAATATTTATGATAAGTGTGTCTTATTTATGTTTAATATTAGCTTCTCCACCTGAGTCTGTCCCTTTCACTGTGTCATTATCTCAATAGTAATATCATTTATATTTGTATGTAGATTTATTAGTTTTTCTGAGGCAGCAGATGAGTAATACTTGGTTTTGACTGTGGTGGGTTCTTTTCCAATAACGAAGACAAGAAGAGTCACAGAAAGCAAGGAAGCCTGGAAATACTCGATGGGGTTCAAAGGAAAAATTATACAGCTTTTTTAACAATTTGTTGTAAATTAGACGGCTTGATTCTTATTTTTTTTATATACGCACACAAACTCTTAATTTAAAGGTACAACAATGTATACACCAACAGTTAGTGACAGTATACGCTTAACACTGTGCGAATAGGCAACTGTCCCAGCCTTTCTCACACACTGTGTCCTGACCATAACCATTTGGTTCCTGTAATGCTGTACTAACACATCTCTAAACATCAAATGAGTCGGGATCCGTCCGGCCGAAGCTTGTGGGGGCGCACAGCAGGAGTTCCAGACATCCCAGAGACTTCCTATGTATGTGCGTCGAAGCAAAAATATTATGAGTACAAACGATGAGTCTGCAAATGAGTCGATGGGAGAGACTCCCCACTGTGAGCCTTTCAAGTTCTAAAAACTCCAGTTTCCTTCCAGATAACATTTAATAGAGAGAAAGTTGTATGATGGCCTGGACAACCCCCTGCAATGCAAACAATCAAACCATTTATCTCAAGCACAACAAGCCTAATGCATAAGCTTATGAATAATGTCTTCATTGTTTCATTAAAACTCCATGAGGTCATCCATTTGTGGATTTAGCTGACTCTGATTGATTATGAGAAAAAATTGTACTAATACTCAAACTTGACGTTTTATGTCTCTCACACCCTGTTGTTTACATTAACACACATTTGTTCATTAGCGAAGAACATTGTGAAATGTGATTAGTTCTGTCCTGACAGAAAACTATGAATTCTTACAGCACTCCAGTGCACTGGGAGGTCGCACCTAAGGTTTCTTGCCCACATGCCCAGACCTTGAATGCAGTTTCTGGATAACTTGTACTAAAACAGTTCAGATAGCTCTGCAAACATTTTGCTCATCATGTTGACACTCAGTCACACACAAGCGTAAAAGCCTCGTAGAATAGTACAATATGCAGTCTATTTGAACCTGGATATTTAAATTGCAGTCTGTTAACGCTTTTACTCCCGGCGTTTTACTCTTGGTTTTTTGTGTGTTCAGTCATTATCACTCCAGGGTGCTTGGATTGTAAGTGGTGTACCTGTCTGCTTGTCTTCTTTTCTGCACCTCTCTGTGTTTCTATGTGTGCTGATCTGGTCAAAGCACCAACCATCCTGCTGTCACTGAGATTTCAGTCTGCAGCCCTTTTAGAAGTGAGACTGGAGTCTTAAGAAAGACAGAAGAACATGAGAGTGACTGATAACAGCTTCCCCCAACTAACTGAAGTTCCATCAGGACTGGTCATTTTGGAATGAACTGACTTGACCTGTTTGTTTAATCTAAGCTTCCAAGCATGTAGATCTACTAAAATTGCAGGATTGGATCTAATAGTCTTCCAACACTTTGACACTAATTGTTTACCTTGAGAAATGGATGTTATTGGTAAAACTGACCTGGAAGAGCAGCGCTAGTTATCTGAAGCACCTTGTATGGTCCCTCAATAAAATGCTCATACACGAACTGAATGTTCCTTATTTCAGAGAGACATTTTAGAGAAACCCATCCAGTTTTCAATAGGCTACAAGGAGGCCTAATTAAATTGGGATTTCATTAAGATATCACATGGTCCTTTGCCTGGATTTTGTATGCAATCTTTCTCATATATTTCATTTTATTGCTTTTACTTCCCTAAAAAGTTATTTTTATGTAGTGACTCATACTGCATTAATTATATCCATAGAAGCTTTTTGCTGGGCTGAATTTCAATGGTGGCCTTGTAAAATATTTTGGCATGTCTTTACTTATTTAATAATTTGATTTCATCATCTCATCATCAGTTGAGATTTTTTCTACATTTCTTCACTCACCAGTGGCTCCACTTACTACAAATGCTACAAGTGAACTTGGAGGCATAAAATGTGACTGGCCAGTACCCTCAGCTGCACAGCTACCCTTCTCAGGTCATTTTTAATTTGTAAAAGTGTAAAGTTTGAGTGTAAATTGCATGAAAAGGCTGGTGAAATGTGTAAATCTGGTGTTGCTCAATAGCCCGATTTTTTCCCTAACCGCCTCAAATACAGAAACGCAGATGCAGAGATAGAAAACGGCCCAAAAAGAAAAACTTTATTTTATTGAATTAATTCAGCGGAGAATTCCGTTCAGAGTCTTAGTGCTGCAGAGTCTGAGAAGGGTCAAAAGTCCTGAGAGTCAGGTGGGTTTTATCACTGCAAAAGTCTTATCTGACATTTGTCTCAGGGACAGGCCTGGATAGATAATTGGAATGGGTCTCTAGCTCTCTCTCTCCCTCTCTCCCTCTCTCTCTCTCTCTCTCTCTCTCTCTCTCTCTCTCTCTCTCTCTCTCTCTCTCTCTCTCTCTCTCTCTCTCTCTCAGTCACTTGGTCACTGCGCTATACATACGCACATCTTCTGCACATTTATCTTGATGCGCTAAGTGTGTCCTGAAATTGGTCTGCAAGACTTGCCTTCACATATCTATACACAAAATCTTATCTTCAAGTAAGACGCCCACAGTTGGCATTTTCACGACGACACATACAGACGGTGCATACACAGATAACCGCCACTACTACTCACTGTCACTCACAATGGCCCACACACAAGCTTTGAGTGTGTGTCTGTGTGAGAGAAGGGTGCTTATATGTATGAAGACACAGCTACCGGCTCAGGTTGAGCTCATGTTGTCCTCGCGTGGCGTGATGTATATAATGTGTTCGAGCGGGTGTGTGCATGCGTGTACTGCATGTGAGTCACTATTTATGCACGAGTTCACGTATTTTTGTTTATGTCTGTGAGTCCAAGTGTGTTTGTGTTTATGCATGTGTTGTTTCTGTGCGTCTGCCTGGTGGAGGCAATGGTAAGCACTGATTATACAGAAATGCTAGGGTTGTCAGGAAGCCAGCAGGCAGCCTGGTTTTAGCCACAGCAGGAGATGGCACCATCATCACCATTACGCCAGCCCCAGTTTCAAAGAAGCTGAGAAATATGCCAGCCTGGACAAAGGGGTATCTCTAATACACTTCATTTTATTCTGAGTAGACCTCATACTGTATGTAAATAACATGCCGTTTCTGTGTAACTGCCAGGGTGAGCTGAGGTGCTGGCCATTTTGTATAGACTGTGTTAAACACAAACATATTATAACTAGGATGAGCTGAAATAACATTTGTTCGCAGAAATAAAAAAACACAGTTCATAGTGATAGTGATGATAGTTTCATTTATATTTAGACAAAGCTAAGTTCATTGTCCTTAAAAAAAAGCTAACTGTTGCATAAATACACACTCTGGAGCTGGAATTACTACTTTCCCCCAATAACCAATTCTTTAGTTTTATAGGTAGCATATAAATAATTTCGTATTAGTTTCATTCAGATCTGAGTTATGAAGTAATGAATTGCAGGTCAGGTCTTCAGGTGAGCAGGTTTGTCTGCTCCTGCCTTTTTAATAATAGCATGACAGTGCTAGACAGCACTAGTGGGGGGTTGCTGCACAGGCTGTCTCAAATACTTGGTGGCCTAATAGATCAGCTACAAATGGACCAAACAGTATGGAAACCAGTACCTTTTCATTATTTAAAACAACCGTCTCTGCTAGTAGCCATGATAAGTTAAAGTTAGTTTACCCTAGCTAAAGTCCAGTGTGTGGGTCACTGGTGTTTTGGAAAAGCTCAGAGACCACTACATGGTCTCAGTGGTAATGCACCTAATAAGCAGGAAAATAGATTTAAAATACATTTTGGCCTGAAGCACAAGTGAAACACGAGCTGATACACAGGCTGTGTAAACAGCTGTGATAGTGTCTAAAAAAACACAGCTAAAGCCCCCCCACTGTGTAGACACGGCGTAAGTCTTGTAAGCCACTGGAGGTGACTCAATAAGCCATAATCATGGTACAGTGGTGTGGCCACCTAGCCCCTCATACTACCTTGGCCTTCAGGCCTCATCTTTGCACTACTTTTCTATGTCACATGTCACCCTGAAAGCTACCCAGCACAGATATTGGTTCAGTCCCCCCCCCTAACTGGAGTCTGAGGTTTAATAGGTCAGATTTTTAAATCCCCAGCAGTGTGTTTGAATTTACGTCTTTTGGTGTGTTTATGGAGTCTGTGTTTATCATCGTGGCTTCTGTGATGTGTTTCGCATCCCCAGAGGACCATGAACATGGTGGAAGTTGCTCACCTGTTGATTCTGGGGTCTGCAGGTCATGGCCTGACTCCTCAATCCTGATTTTGAAAGTGTCCGTGGACAAGACACTAGATCCCGAACCCGTGGTGCCTTAAATGCACGAGAATTTCTCAAAGGGGACTATTATATTATTATTATTTTTCAGACATTATTATATAATGGTTCACACACTGTTTGCATAGCTTGTGTATGTCTGGAGGATTTAAAATGTTGATTGCGAGGGGCCAGACATTGACAACAGACTTTATATTGCTCTTTAACTTATTCGCATTCAGTTACTCCTGCTAGAAATATCTGACTTCCTCATTGTATTATCAACTGTTGCCACCTTTGTCTTGCCACGCTGCAAAGATCTTTTCTACTACAATGTGAAATGACATTATGCACATTCTTACCAAGGTAAGAGTTGTAGGAGTGACCGGTAAAGTTAGCAGCCTTCACGTACAGAGACAGTCTTTGGCTAGTGTACAGTATGGAGCTTAGCTGTGAGTGCTGTAAAACAAATATTAAACAAAAAAGACAGAAAAGAAAATGAGTAAACCAGTCAGGCAGCAAATGGAAGAAAATGTATACTAAAATTAACAATTGTTGTGGGCTTCCATTTGTGGTTGAGCTTTCAGGACACGGACCATAATGAACTCTGTGCTACACAGCAGCTTTGTTCTGTTTCTATTTCACCCTTGCTGATTCTTCATTAGATTAGCCTGTACAATAAAATGCAGAGCGAGAGGAGATCAACCTGCGTCCTGTTTCCGCTGTTTGACATTATCTGCTCCATCGCTCCAGCCATACCTATCACAGCGGAGGTGTCGACTGTGTAAAGGCAATTAAGCTTCCCAGACGCAAAATGCAAAAGGAAGTTTAACTCTATTCCTTAGAAAGTTTGGTTTTAGAGTTTTGCGTTTTTCTCTTCTTTTTTTCTTTTTTTTTTTGAAAAATAAATTTGATAGACCAAAGGGCAACCAGCAGCATGTGGAGACAGGCAGACACAGAGAAATTCTCTGCTTAAGGTTTTAAATAACGGAGCGAGGAGGGGAGAAAGGAGAGAAGAACAGAGACAACAGTAGCCAAGCTGGGCAGAACAGAGGAGGCTGCTGTAGCTGGTCATTAATAGTCAACCAGGATATACCGCGGGGGGACTGCAGACCGTGCAGGCAGCTTGATAATTCAATCTGTCAAGCGCATACTACAAGCTAGGCCAATTAACTGGAGAGGAGGCAGGCCTGACCCCAACATCTCTCCATCCCTGCCTCCCTCATCCCTTATCCGTTTGCAACATCCCTGGCGTGTGTTAAACCAACATCTATGCCAGTTAAACTGTCACTCCGGCTGAGGTCAGAAAGAACAGAAACGTGTGTGTGTTCGGCTCCGTGCACGTAGGATCACCTCATTCTGTTGCTTCAGTGTCTGTTGTAATACGGGAGAGATGTAGCATTTATGGACAGATGGCACAACAACAACTGCTGGTAATTGACGGCTAATTGCAAACACTCGACAGGTGTACAAGCTTTTCAACAAATGAAACCTTGGTGATTTCTCTCTTTCTCTTGCTAATTTATAGCAACAGCATCTACTTTCCTTTCTGTTGCTGCATCTGGTTTCTCTCACCTCTCGTTGCGAAGGATATGAGCAGGGTATTAGGAGTGCTCTCTGTGCCTCGTCCCACACACCTTTTACCTTTTGTCAGACTTTTGGCTGGATCTCAGTGCTTCTAACAAATTTTACAAAAGCTACTAATTAAAACATCTAAAGATGCCAAATAAATGCAGTGCGGGGGTGTGTGTGTGGATGGCGGGGAGAATGAGGAAAGTGGCATGCCAAGTTAAGAGGAGCGTGCACTTGGGAAAACATCTTTTCATGCTCAAAAAGATAGTCAACAGAAAAGAGCGCATAGACATGGGCAAGGTCACAGTGGAGTGTGAAAGAAAAGTGTCACAGTGAGCAACATACGGTTAGCTGGGCTCAGTACCAGATTGATTGGGCATTTATTTTAAGTAACTTGCTAAAAAAAAAAAGATGAAATTGTATCACAGAAACCCAAACGTTCCCGTGTTTCATTTACAGAAGCTTCAGATATGCAAATGTTTTTTTTTTTTTGGTCTGCAGGTAGGCTGGTGGACTCAAGCCGTGCAGCTGTTAATGTTTCGTCTGTGATTTTCATAGAATAATATCCGTCAAATGGCAGTCATTTCTTCAAAAGAAAGAAAAAAGAGAGGCAGTGTTTTGAAATCCAGCTTGGGTAACACCTACAGAGAGACACTGTGAATACCAACTGAATGTTAAAAGGCTTTGGGGATCATTAGAATTCTGGTTGCATGCTATCCAATTAGAAACATTCCTGCACTGTCGAGCTCTACTGTTGCTGTTGAACCCCGTGCAGGGTGACTCTGCATGTACTGTAGGTGTTAGAGTTTTTGTATATTTAACATCACTTTCTATCTTTCTGTTTTCTTTCTGCAGCTGTAAAGCAATCCATCAAGCTGTAAAAAAGGGTATCTATGTATACCATGCAGCTGTGAAATCCACTCCAATATATGTTTTGAAGACTCATTTTGATAGTCCTTCACCAAAGATGAGTCTCCAAAGAATCATTCACACAACTCGAGACCTTGCTTCCATGCAAGAGGGCTCTAACTTTCTGCGAAGGGGGAAAGATGTAAAGTTTTGCATCAAAGAGCCTCAAATGAGACACCGCCTTTTCTCCTGACCACATAAAAAAGATCTAGTTTTGCGTGATCTCTTAGATGAGCTTCTTCAGAGGAGTCCAAAGAGATTTCAGAGAGTGAGCGCTGAAGCAGGTGGAGTGGGAGAGAGAGAGAGAGAGAGTGAAGGAGAGGGAGAGGGAGAGCGGCAGGGAAGAGCCAGAGGTGGAGAACAAGAGAGTGGGTTAGATGAAGAGGGAGAAAAGCAGGAGACTGGTGGCGTGGAACAAAATCTGGCTCCCCTTCATCAGGAGTAGCTGCCTCAGTGAAGATGACTTTTTGGGGTTAGTGCAGAAGGGACCCCTCCCTCCATCGATGCACTGACGCACGCAAACACAAATCCACCTGAACAGACCTGAACGCACATTCCTTTAAAAAAAAAAACAAAGGAGTTATAGCTGAGGGAGAACTATCTTAAAAATATGCATAAATTCAGCATACACACAGCTGATAAACTCCCATAAAGCCTTACAGGCAACACAGTAAATACCGACTCTAACCGCAAAGTTTCTAACCTGATCCTCACAGCGTATATATGTGTTTTCTCACCAACAAATTGTCAGACAGCAAAGCTAACACTGTTTGATCATGAAAGTTTTATGACATGTTTGTCTGAGCTTTGACTTACAAATCTTGTGAGTGTCAATTAGCAGCTGCAGATCAGGAAGCCCTGCCAACTAAAAACAAACCTTTGTCTTTTTCTCTCTGACTTCAGAAGAATGAGGATTAAAAGAAATGCGGGGAAGACAAAGAGGGGATGCATGTAAGATTAGCATGGCAAACATCCCTGACACTTATGATTTGTTTATAGTGCGGCAACACTGTCAACCGTTCCCACACTGTTTTGCTGGTACTACATTTAGATGTCATTTATTCTGGTTCAAATGTTCCAGAAAGGTCACAACTGTGCGACAAACATTTGAAATGTTTCTATTATGAGCCTATAGCTGATCAGTTACTAGTTACTTTTTTATGTGTAAGGAAACATCCCAAACGTGATGTTGTATTTAGAGGAAAAATGTATTCAATTCACGATTGTAATTTTATAGCTTCAAATCACAACAAAATCATCAAGAATAAGGTCAAAACCATATAGCTATACAGAAAGGAAACCCAACAATTCGGCCCACTTCAGCGGGCGGTCATCTGCCTTGACCGGTTGGAGTGAAAGGACAGAGATAGAAAAGGAGATCAGACAATAACATACAGACATGATCATTATCATCATCACCAGGTCACATTCAATTTTAGATGAATTCTGAAAAAAAGAACCAATTGACAAATTTCATTGATCGCCATAAAATCGGTGCAGGTGTCTTCCCTAGTACTGTACATGAACGTGCTAAATGTTTTTGGTGAGCAGGAAATTGTCAGCTAAAGAACATGAATGTGGAGAATATGAGCATGTGAAGTTGGCTGGTATTAACCGTTTCATTTTTTCCAATTCCGTGTGAACTGAACCTTGGGCTAGAGCTTGTGAAGTAGGAACTTGCACAACACTGCCCCCCCACAGGATGAAGCCACATCTGTATATTAACATGCTATGATTGTGTGCTAAAGTAAAATAGCGAACATGGTAAGCACATTAACATTGACACCGTGAGCATTTTAATAATTGTACAGTATATTAAACTGTAAGCACCGCTGTGCAACTGGCAACCAACTGATGATCAAGCTGTCAGTGTATAATTGCTCTAGCTTTGAACTACATGCTGGAACAACATTAATTCAGGACATGCAACTCCTTCACTTCCCCCAACTAATGTGCATTTCTTCCCAAAAGTGTCTTGAAACAAAGCAGACACATCTTTTCTGCGATTGCAGACGTCCCTATCATTCCTCCATTTCCCAGCTGTTAGACAGCTAGTCTATTGTACAGCAATGAGATATCACTTTAATTTAAAAAAAGGAAGCAAGGAGGACAGCACAGACTCTGATGTTTTCTCTTGGCGTCCATTGTGTCTTGGGAGCTAATAAAAATGAGACTGCTGTGCAGTCGCAGCTTCAACAGAGGAACCCACACCACCCCCAACACTCATACACACACAGATGGCACTGTATTCTTCTTTACTGGCTTAAACAGTTTTCTTTCTGTGATTGAGTGCAAAAATCAAACATGAACACGTTGGTTTTAGCTTCTCTGGAGGACTTGGTGGAACAAAACAGCATAATGATATAATTAACAACTGCCTCCTGAGAGATGTGTGTGTGTGTGTGTCATTGTGTCTACAATATATTTTTGTGAGCCTTTGGTCAGATGTATGAATGTGGACATGGTCTGTTACTCACCCCCACCTCCTCTTTGCACATGCTTTCTCACATGTGTCTGTTATTCCTCCTGCTTTTGAAGTTGAGAGGGAAACATGATTTTGAACCAGAATTCCTTGTAATCTAATAATGAACTCTGCCACTGACATGCACTCATCTGCAGGCATGCCCAAAATCTAACCCCGAACATCTGAAGGACGTCACAAACACGGTAGCCCAAGAAACCACATTAAGGAGAAATTCTTGCTATCTCCCTCCTGACAGCTCACAGGGAGGCTGTAGGTAACAAATCAAACAAGGAAGTCGAAACCCCAAAACATTTAAATAGAAGTGAGGCACAGTCTCACAATGGTTCTCCCCTTATCTCCCCTCAAACACCTGCCATGTCGGCTGCTACTTATCCTCTGATTACAGCTGTAGCCATTTTGCTGTAATTCGCCAAAAAATTATTCCTGAAATAAATAAATATAACGCACAGACAGAGAGTGAGAGAAGTGTGGTGGGTGTGGGAGAGAGAGCATGTAGTGAAATATTCAAGTGAAATATTCTCTGGGAACATGGTGCTCTGAGATTGGAATAAATAAGTAGACAAGGAGCAGAGGGAAGAAAAAAGAGAAAAGTCAAAAGGAGGTTTGATGTGATGTCTAGTCTGGAGTCTGCCTCTGTTGCACTGTTGATCTCTTTACACACAACTCTCAAACAAGGTCATATTATACTGTGCAATGAATGACAGCTTTTCTGCATTGACACCGTCCACTGTCTCACTTCAGAAACCAGATGCCTAAATGCAGTAAATAAAGCACAGAAAATGCATTTACCCCACAGGGGGTGTGGTAACTCTTTGCCTTTCTACTGTATATGTCCATATTGCAGGTAAAATCCGAATAGGTTACCTCTAAAAGGAAAGATTTTCTGAGCACCATTGGTGCATCTGTTTTTCTTCCCATACACCGACCTGCTGTGCAGTTTGCACCACAGCAGAACACGTGAAATATTAGTGGCTGATTTTAGGAGCATCAGAGACACCTGTCTTTTCATATCCAAACAATGAAAACTCTTCATGATTCATCTCAATTCCAAGTAACCCAAGACCAGACCTAGGATCTGAGTTGGGCCAGGTGCAAATCTATATTCAGGCCCATCACGTGGGCTTCAGGTCTGTTCTGTTGCTATGGGTCTCAGGTCTGTATCATCATTTATGTCATCACCTGGTGGTGACATAAGGTTTGAACTTTTAATGCTGAAAAAAAATTATACGCTGCTTCTCTTACTTTTGGTGACTTGTTAAAATGTGGCAGATCATTCCCTCTGCTGGGGTCCATCAGAATCATTTTTATATCAGATGAGTTAAATTTGCAATAGAACTGCCTTTACTGCAACTTTTTATGACCTGTAGCAAAGTTCAGCAACAATCACATAGATGTTTGGGGAAACGTTGTTTTAATAGTTAATAAAACGAAGGTTAAATGAAAGCATGTGACAAGATGCAAACTCTGGCCTGCTGAGCTGAGAAAGTCTGATGTTCTGAATCCTCAGTCACACCTCCAGATCTTTAAGATGCTTTAAGACAGCTGGTGCTGTGTGTGCTACCCAGCAGACTAGTAAAATAAGTCTAGCTCCTGCATCTTTTTTCCATGAGAGTAGGTTCTGTGGTTGCCATGGTCATAAAGTGAGGTGCAGAAACAAACTGAAAACAACACCATCAACTCACAGAGCAGTGGCAAGTAGGAAGGCCTCCCTTTTCTTGCTGCTGCAACACTGAAACAACGGAGGCAGCGACAGCTACCATCTGCTCACTGCACGAAGGGACCGTTACTCTTCACGTCCCTTAATTTAGGTGGTGTATGTTAGAACTGGACTTACAGCACTGAGTGGAACTATTCAATATTGTTTGGTTCTGAACTGTCTCTGAATATTATTTTATGTGCACTGGTTTGGGACAGATGTGTTTAGGGTTAGGGACAAAAAGGAATTATTAAGACTTTAAGTTTAAGTTTTTAAATGTAAATGTGCACGAGGTCAGTTACAGTAAAATATAACGCCGTCCTATTGTTAACATGCTCATCAACTATGCTGACATAGTTGCTCAAAATAAATCTGCAGATGTTACTTCTGACTTCAACAGCAGGAATGTGTTGTCCACTTTTTGTTTTTGGCTCAGTATGTTAAATGAGAATCAGTCCTGATTCAGGCAGAATGTAATTTTCTTCCCACTGATGCTCAGGTTGACTATGAAAACTATTAGTGCCACCTACCCTTCTCACTGAATAGAGGAATATGTTGAATCCATGTGAGTGCTTTCATCCACTTGGGTATGTATGGATTCATTAAGATGATAGAAATGCAGATAAAGGGCAGCAAACGTGTGAACACCTTTCCGGGCTTAACTGAGACATAATTGGGTGCAGTGTAATATTAAAGTCAAGCTACACACGTGTAGCATCAAATATTCTTTTAATGAGACAATCAAGGAAATACAATAAAATAATTAAACAAACATTATTCTGAGTTTTAATGCATGAATTGCTCTTTTTTTGAAATTGAAATATTATAAGGAAGGATGTGTTAATATGTGAGGAAGGTGATTATGGTAGTTTCCATACTTGGGATATGACAGACTGATAATGAAACAGTGCAAAGTGACTGTGAATGTAACACAAATTAAATCAGGCATTTCAATTTTAATCTTCTGACTCCCATAAGATCTGCAGTGAATTACAATGTTTAAGTTTCCCCCCTCTTGCCCATCTGTCACTCACTGTTGCTTTATTCTCTTTCTTCCTGTTATCCAGCCTCCTGTCAGTCTTTTTTTCCTCTTCTAGAACTCCTCATCCAGGCACCCCCAACACCACTGGCTCATTAGCAGGTAACAGTGAGGCAGGGTCCTCGATTTAAATTTTAGTATCGTCAAATAGAAAGCAATGCTGCTCTCTGCTGGCCATGTAAAGGAACCTATTACCATATGAACAACTTGAGGAAGGGTAGGTGGGGGATTTCTGCTGGTATGAGAAGAATATTAGGAGATTCATATTTTTTTATAAAAATGGCAATAAATTATTTGTCTGGTTTATTCAATTATTATAGGTTCATGTAAATTTGGCTTCGTACTGTACAGTATGTGCACACTGGATGCACTTACTGCCATCGTCTTCAGTGCCTGTGCTGGATTTACACGTTTCCTTTGCCTCAGGCTAAATTCTGTTCCGTGGTAGACAGCTCATCAAGATGAGTGACAAGTGTTAGAGAAGGAACTTGACCAGCTGAGGGGGGAGGAGGCATTGCACCAGGCCCCTCAAGGCAAAAAGTCACTTATATTAGCTTTAATCTCACTTTTCTCTGCGTCAGACATGAACATCTATTACAGTAATTGTTGTTGTTCTCAGAGAAATGTGGAATTCACTGTTTGAAATGTCTCAATGTGTGAAATTCAAACAACCATAGCTGTCACAGGTTTAAGGGGTTTCAAAGTTGGCTAAACAATACCTGCAATGATTCAATAGTGCAATGAAATACCAGCACTGTGGTTTGGATTACTTGTCACACACTGACTTGTATGTACCCAGCACACCAGAAAAGGCACATTTCCCACTCAGGAGTCATAAAGTGTTAAATAAAATAAGATATAATCCAGTAAATAAATTATGTTGTACAGAAAATGCATTGTCTTAACGTAACTAATGTTTCTTTTTAGGAGTCACCAATCTCCATTTCCTCCCCAACCACCAACAGCCAACAATATTCAGACCAATAGTTCCTGGTTGAACAACCACAATCTATAAGTACTTTAGACTAAGCAACTACAGCATCTCTGTCTGTAGTTGAAGTGCAGGGACCTCTTCTTTTGTTGACCTTAACCAGACTGCACATGCTACCCGACGGCTCGAGTTATTACTTGGCATCAAAGTTAGGAGCTAGTGTTAAAACTGCAGAATTTCCCCTTTGAGGTCAATAAAATTATTTGAAACTGGAATCTACAAATGGCAGCAGCTTGATTGTTGGTTCAGTTACACGGGCAGGATTTAGACACTTCTTAAGAGAAAGACACAACTTTGAGCTTAATGCATCGACTCTGTTGAGGCTCCATACAGACAAAGATGAGTATTCTGACTTTAGCTTTGGTGTGCTTGATTACTTTATTCAAATAATAACTAGTTTAATGTGTTTAATGTGTAACAGTCATGTGGAACTATACGTTGCATGGAGCTGTACACCATAAGCTGTCTCTGATACTTGGCCAATAAGCATAAGCTGCCGTACTTGATGCCGTGCAGCTGAGCAGGCGTTCTGATATTGGAGAGACCTGTGTAGACAGATGGGAGATTTACGAATTCTGGAAGAGCGCAGAGCCTCAGAGAGATTTCCATTTACTACAGCCATCAGAGTTTGACGCTACGGTGTCACTTTTCTGATGCCAAAGTTGAGCTGCCAGTGAGCTGAGAAAGACGGTGTCGCCACATCCGCTTTGAGTAGCAAAGGCAGTCATTTTATATGTATCTCTTAGTTAATATAACTCACAGGCTCTGCACAAGTGTTTGTATACACAGCCATAGCCTTTATGTATCAAACTGTTTGGGAAATTTAAATAAGACTCTTTTTTTTTTTCCTCATTCTCTTTCAGAAATAAGCCAGTCACATTATGTTTGTGTTATGTTGGGAGGAGGTGTGTTTGGCAAGAGGTAGAAGGCAGTAATTCCGCAACTGAATACCTTCCTAATCACACATTACTAATCTGGCCTCGCTCTCATGTCCTCGCAAACACTAGCTCACACTCACCCGGCTTCCCCTTTTGTTTGCTAACCCGTCTAGCAGCCTTGTGGATAATAACGCGGACCATTGCTCCGGTCACAATGAGAAAACGGATCCCCACTCAAATCTCATAACCTGACGGTGGCAACTCACTATTGATTTCTTTCATAAACCATGCTCGCTGTGTCTCACTCGCTCTCCCGCTCTTTCTCTCAGTGTCTTGACCCTCTGTGCTCTCGTCACCCACAAACTGCACCCACCCCACCCACACCCCTAAAGAGTAATTACTCACTCTTTATTTTCTCCTACGTGGCCCCGTATCGGGCTACTCATCTCTGACAGCGGTGCAGCTCAAATTAAATTCCCCCATCTGATAATGAAAGTCATTAGGTCCCGCTGGAGCTTTGCGGAAAGCCAAACAAAGCATTGTGGAGGCCTGTGTAATAACAGCAGGAAGGGACAAATACACAGCTGAACACAGAGAAAGAAAGGCACAGACACAGACTTTCTGGACACACAGCTGATCCCTTTTTATCGATTATGTTTTTGAGGAATAAAACAGAATTGTTAAAACCTTCTTTAAAGAATTGGCATAGCATGCAAATGCTTGAATAGAAATAATGCATGTGAATTAATGTTTTTACAGCATTTATGTGGTAAAAATATGTTAGTAATTCTGCTGTTTTGCACATTAAATAACACAAACCTTTTGTGTTTGTTTTACAAATCAGATGAAATAACACCTATAAAAATAGTGACCAGAGAGACTGATTTATATTTGCTGTCCACTGCTTTAATCTGCAGTTCTTGCATGTCCAGCTAACTTCTACCTAAAGTGATTTCTCAGTACAGAGTGTAATAATTCCTCACAGTGTGATGGTCATGCTCCTTCCTCATCCACTGGTTAAGCTTTTTAGCTGAGTGGATAAGGGTTTTTACTGGCTAAAAAGTGAAAACAGGCCATTTGAAAATACAAACACATGCAGTACATTAGCTAAGCAGCCAAACAGGATTATAGTGGAGAAAAATAAATGTGCATTTCCTTATCCTACGTATACATAATACTAGGACTAACTATGTAGAATAGCAATGTTTTTTTCACATTTATACCTCCTCTGGTGATAATGATGATGCCTTAATTTGACTAGGACACTTTTGCCTTTTGCTGTTTTTTGGCACAGCTTCATACATGGAGCCAGAAAGTACAAATTATAAGACTTGTTACATTCAGGTTCAAAAGTGAGTTTCTGCTAATTAAGCTGTGTTGTTCACAGAGTGGTGAACCTCGTCCCGCCCTTACTTCTGAAAGACGTTTTAAAACCGATCAGGACACTGACCCATCACCCATTAACCTAATTAGTTGTGATGTGAGATGTTCTGCACAGGTTGTTCTGTAATTACCCATGTCCCAACTTTTTTTGATAAGGTTTACACTGTACACAGCACTCTTTTAAAAATTGCTAATATTAGCATAATTCACTACCTGGCTTCAACTGATAAAATCAGAGAGCTGTCATTTTAACTGATAAAATCAGCACCTGTAGGACAGAAACTAGATCTATTCTTTAATCTTGCTTTACGAACATCATCAGTTAGTTTTGGAGCTAGCCACGTTAAAATATATAATACTTATATGTTTTTCAGCATGTTTAAAGGCACTTTACACAGAAGAGAGAGAGAAATGGCTTTTTAAACCCTGTGTGAGGAGCTCAGAAAATGAGACATCAGTATGATTCTCCTCCCAGTCAAATAAACAGCTCTAATGAATAAAAACAGCAGAAATGGCTGTCTAGTGTGTCTGTATGTGTGTTGTGGCCCAGGTGGGGGGTCCCTCTATTATAACACTCAAACCATCAGGTTCATTAGCCCAACAATTACACATTCATGAATTTCCCGTTAAAATGGCATTTGCCGAGCCAAGTGCACCAGCTCCTGTCAACCTTAAGTGCTGGGTAAAATACTTTTAATTGGTCTCAGTCTTTCGCCTGGTCGATTATGGAGGCCTGCTTTCTGGGAACGCAGTTGAAACATGGGGGGCTAAAAGCCTCCAAGATGGTAGGCTGGCAGAAGCAGAGTGAAGGAGATGCTCTGGAGGGAAAGGTCACAGTAATCACCATAAAGGGCAGCATGCAAAATAATTAAAGAGAGAATAATTGGCTGCAACTTGTTAGGTGCATCTGTGTGTGTGTGTGTGTAACAAGCAAAGACAGCAAGAGCATGTGCGACATGTATGCATACCAACATAGTAAAAGCAGAGAGACAGACACCATGCAAGTGTGTATTTATGTTAGCGTGGATGGTTATTACTGCATGTGTAGCTCAATTTACATGCTCAATGAAAAGTCCCATCACATCCTTTCCTATCATCCATCAGACGATGAACGCTGTGAGCTACACAGACTCATTTTACCAATGCTGCTGTATCTTACGTACATTGATTCCTTCAGTGTGTATAGTAAACCATACTTGGAGCCTTTGTCATCATGAGGTTGCCAGGCAACCAGCGGAGATACTCTAGACTTTGTACACTTTTTTTAGACGTTTCTTTATACAGACCAAACAACGAGATATTAATTAGTGAGATGTAAAGGTGCTGGGAGGCAGATTGTATTACCTTCGGACACAGCCAGGCTAGCTGTTCCTCTCTGTTTCATGACTTTATGCTGTACAGAGCTAAATGGCTGCTGGCCTGGCTTCATAATAAGAATGTGAATAAATGTATGTTACCCAATATGACTCATTCCGTCTTGTAGTCATCCTTGTCATTTAAAAATAAGTGTCCTATGAAACTAACGTGCAAACTTGATTCCATTTTTGTAGATAACACACTAGATATATTGTGTTGTCATGCAGTGTATTTTTAAATGCATAAAGCACTTTATTTTTTAAAGCCAGTTTCAGGGAGGTGGTTGGGGCGGATGTCAGGCATACAGAGTGCAGGACTACCTGTGGGGGGTTAGGTTTAGACTAAAAAAAAAACTTTGTTGATTTGCAGCAACTTCACATGGGTTTATTAAAGGAAACCATGTTTTTTTCCCCTAACTTTCAGGAAGTGCTGTGAATGCCTGAACACGACCGAAACAACAAAAACGTTGGAGTCACAGAACTGGATGTTATACTGCAAGAACTGCTTTGGTGGGAACAATAGTTGTTGTAGATTAGACTTTTTGACAGAAAGAAGCTATAGTTTACTGATATGTTCAGTATCAACGTATTAGCAATTTGACATTTATGTCAATTGTCAACATTCCCTCATTGTGTTAGTGGACTACGTAATCTGTTAGCAATTATGTTCTGTTGTGGCGTAGGCAGAGCAGCAGCAGCTCCAGTGCACTGTGAGTGTCTAGACTGGAGGCGTTCAAAGTAGTGAGTTGTAGGTCATCATGTTTTGGATATACATTCACCGTTCATGTGTTAAGTGCAAGAAAGTAGCCTTGAAGCGAGAAAAATATCCCTTCTACTCGCACTTTATGTTCATGAACGTGACCTCTTACCCCGTGTAGATCCAAGTCCCTTGAGATAGACAATTGAGAACAATGTCTAAAATGCTTTCTTTATATCTGTGCCATTAAAGGAAAATTAGTGAAAAATACAGATATAAAAAAACAAGATATTAATCCATGCACTGGTCAAAAAAGCACCAACACTGTGTTTTGTTTGTCTTAAGTTGTTTTAGTTAGAAATCAGAAGCTGCAGTAAATTGTTTGGCAACCAGCTACTTTATTGGACACATGCAGACAGCATCTGAAAAACAGTGTGTGACAGTTGATTCACTCATTATCAGTAAATAGAGGTGGCATCATGGGGGCCTTCTGCGATGTCCAAGAGACACGTAATCAGAGATCACCATCAGCACTAACACATCATTATTTCATCTGCCCTGACAAACAGCAGGCATGCAAGTGTTTTGACTGTAAACACAATATAACCAGCATTATGAGATGAGAATCAGAGGCATGCTAATGGTCGAGGGGAATCGATGCCCATGTGGCATTTAGTCAATACCTAACAATGAAACACATTGAAAACTAAATGCCATAGGAGCACAGCGCTGGAGTTAATTGTCAGATACTTCTCTCCCGGTGTACTTCGAGGGCCTAATTAGTTTAAGGCGTCTGGAAAGGGATAGGTGGCTGAATCAATGTTCACAAGAAAAGGATGGAAATACACACCATGGTGTTTCTTTTTTTCTGTTAGTGATTTTATTGAATTTGAAAGTCAGATTGTCTGTCTTCTATATTGTTGAAGGTTCTAATAACTACTTTACACTTACAGTTTCTTACCTGTTTGGCCTATGTTTGCTCCAAATGATAATGTTATATAATGTTTTATATTCATAATCTTCCAATTGCACAATTAAATGGATTTCCAAATGAAAGAAGGGACACTGGACCATTTGATTTAACCAATACGGACGGAACCATTTTCCATCACCACTGCTAGAGCGATTCACATCTGTTGTCACAATGGGTGGCACTTACTGATAATGTCTATAATCAGCCTATTTAATGCTTTCATCAGAGTGGCAGATATGAAACAGATGGTGAATCTGCAGGCGTACTCTAAACACAACACGCTATTATAGAGCTCAGCAGTTGGTGGAAGGCCACTGTATCTAAACACTTTAGAGGCTGAGGAAGCATATGAGGGCTTCGACTGCCAACTGAAGCTCCACACCTCAATAAATCATTCTTCACAGGTATACTGGACTAACCAACCGTATAAGAACCTTGCTGGCATTCATCTGTAGAAATGCAGGGCTAATTCAAAAGTGTCTGTGCACTTTAGCCTTCCATCGCAAACAGAAGAGACACTTTTGTTGGTCTTCTGATTCTTCTTTAGCCAGGATAAAGAAACTCCCCACTCCCCAGCACACCATGTTGCAGCAGAGGTTTGATCAGAACCCTGTGGTGAATCATGTTTACATGCCTGCACACACAGTAAACATAGACGCACTCAATCAGTCCTCCACAGGAAAGCTAAGGTTTGGTGCACATCTAAAAATCTCAAATGTTTCTCCTGCTATGAAAGCCGTAGCGGGAGAAACATGCATTGTGTGATTACCATCACGTTGGGGGAAAATGCTGCTGTGTGCGGTTTGTCAAATGAAGTGTACATTTGGGAGCTGACGAATACGGAGCAAGCACGTTCCTCGGATGCTCGTTGAGAGGTTATGTTTGCAATCACAGCCTCTGATGGAAATTGAAATAAATCGGCCACTTAGGGCCACACACAAAATGGAGCCACGCAGTCATTCACTATGCATGAATGCATGTCTTAACTATGATCAGTTTTACTACCTGCAAAACCTACATGATTTAATTTGTAGCTAAGTTATACTTTTTAAAATTAACATGGAACAAGGAACCTACACTCGGTTATCATGTGTGCCTCTCTACTCATACTGAACAGTCCTGCAGTAGATGCTTCTTTATGAAGGAGGTGGTGTTAAGTTGTTGTTAAAACTGTTTTAGGGCAGTGTTGATTCAACCCTAGTCTAATTTTGTAGCTAATTTCTGTAGTTTGTGCTGCTGTTGAACTGGACTACGTCAGACAGAGAGACTTTTCAGTTTTGTAGTGAAGTAATAGCACAATCTCTATGTGTCCAAGCAAGGTAAACACCAGTTATAGTGTATTGTGTGCACCCAAACAGTGTTGCATCCACTTCTCCTTGGAGCTATATGCTTGGAGGACATAATCTTCAGAGGAACACACAAACTGTCATTGAAAATGTCCTTTAAGTTGACGAGGAGTCATTTACAATGCATCAAAGACGGCCTTGCAGTGGCAGTCCAATTCAGCTCTGGGCCCAGCACCACTCATGCTTGGGAGAAAGACAAAAAAAAAAACGCTATTCTAATTAACATCCCCAGTGACCCGAAAATAAACATTTATTTTCCCATCTTCTGCACGCGGTAAGAGATTTTTTACATTGTCCTTTGATAGCCCCTGATTTCCATTTTCATCTGGGTTTTGCTTTCCCGTGTCTCATCCTGTAATTTATGCATCAAATTCATGCATAATTAATTTTGAATTTACCACTGTATAAGTATTAAAACACCAAAACAAATTCTGTGATAATGGAGGTGTTTGAGGTCTCCCTCATTTCTAATTAATACCTTCCCCTTTCTCCCTTTCTTTTTTTCTGCTCTTTATCTGAGCAGGATAAAATGGATGGAAGATGATACACATTTGGTAATTTAATGTATGTTTCATATATATGGTCATATATAAAATGATCTAAATCCAGGAAGAAATGTTCACGTTAATGGTAAATCTAGATTTGCATTTTTTTATTACCTTACCTTTCTTTCACCTTAATCTTTGTTGTAAAATTTACAGACGTTACAAGTAGACATTAAAGAAAGTGATGAAGCCCTTTAAACCTGAATCAAAAATAGCTGCAGCAGCACCATATTGTGTGCAACAGACTGATTTAAACCTTTCATTGTTTCAGTGGATTCAAATCTATCACATGGAAGATGTTTATTTATGTACAGTATATTCCACCGAGACCAATCGCACGTCTTTAAACCCGGTTGGTGGATTTAAACAGGAGACAGCGTGACAAACAAATACTTGAGAAGAGACGCTCTGCAGAAATATAATTTCATGAGAACGCATTAATTACGCCATATTTGGATATGCAGTGTATTTTACAGAATATCATGAGACTGAGTGTAAAATATTACGAGTGCTCCTAAACAGCTAATAACACAATTCCTGTCTCACTTTCATAGATTAAATAGTCCCGCTACAGTCTGTTCTGTCTCTGCTCTAACTGCATTTGCTATTCATGACAGAAATGGGTGTAATAGGTGAAACTAAGAGCATGCCACCTGATGGCTGCTTTTACCCAAAGTGCTACGCAGCATCATGAGTGCATATACTATTTTCAGCATGTGTTGTCCACATGTAAACTGAACCCATATTCTTGGTAGTGTCAGAACTGTGTTGTGCTGTGTATCAGGGAATCTAAAATTTCAACTTGTTGTGCCATGAAGAAAAATGAATGAAAATGAACACAGCAAAGATTTCAGTGGCACAGTACAGTCGACACTGGCTGTAGCTTGACACAAAGGATATTATAAAAGTTCAACTGCATTCCTTCAGTGCATTAGTCGCCTGTGAGCCCCAGCGTTTGGCTTTCGACCCCCGGTTCCCCCCCGATTCCTGGCCACATGTTGAAGTGTCTTCGGACAAGACACTGAACCCTGGGCGCCTTAAGGGGGCTGCCTGTCCACAAGAATTTCCCCAAGGGGATTGTTACAGTATCAGTTATTATTATATAGTGTAAAACGTAATGCTTGAAAAGTTGAAGTTAGAAAACAGTTGATGTTATAAGCAAGGCAGGAAAATTATGCCTGATGAGGGGAAAAAGAAAATAAAGTGAACTTAAATTAAAGCACTCATGTGTCAACACAGCAATTAACAAGGCCCTCGCTGCCTATAGCGTTAATGGAGTGGGAGATTTATCAAGCGTGTGAACAGCTGAAGTCTTCCACACTGGGGCCAAGGCTGTGTCAGTCACCATGTGCCTCCTATCAGCTCAGGTCACTTGGTTGACTTTACTTTTTACTTTTTTTTTCTCTTCCAATATTTAATGTCAGAACATTAGATTTTGATAAGACAGAGTAGCCTCGGCTGAATACATACTTACTATTCTCCCGCCGACTTGTTGCTAGTTACAGTTTGCCGATGTCGTTTTGCAGAGTCTGCGTCAGTCAGGTAATCAAAAGGAAAAGTTAGACTGAGAAAAGGGGACTTGGTGCTCTCTCCAGGTTTGATTTTTTGCATCTGCTCTGGTATAATGTCAGTCAGTCATCAAGACAATAACATTATTTATTGGCAGACTATGCCAATTTAAGGACAATGCATAATGTCAGACAGAGACTATATCAAAATGGCCAAATTTCTGCTAGAGCGGCTCTGTTGCTGCAGTCAGTGTCTCATCAGAAGTCAGATATTTCTGTCTTCCCACTTGAAAAAGTGTGAAGAAGCAGCACTTGAAGTTGGAGCTACGACTGGGAAACTCAGACCACTTTCAAGTTCCCCAGCTTCGCTGATTCAGTATGACAGCATTCACGGAAAGTTAGTAAAACGTTTGAAACAAAGTTTGTTGACTTCATTTTATAGATTATATTATATTGTGTTAAATTATATTAGTAAATAAAGTACTACTGCGTGTAAATGATCATTGTGTGCATATGTACTGTAACTGATTATGTGTCAGCATCTTTTCTTTGTGGTAGTCCTGAATTTTGCTGATGAATATCAGCTCAACTGACATTACAAATACCTGCATGGCGTCTGCCATACATCCTCTGAGTTTATCATCCATGTTGATGTTGCATGTGGCTTTGAGGAACACTTTGAATGCATAATGTTCAACTCAATCATGCATTCAGCATAAAAATGATTGTGCTTTCTAAGTACTCTGATTGTTTGCTGTTTACCTTTTGTGTTCTGCCTCTTTCAGTAAAAGAATAAGCTTAGAACTCATGGCATTTTTGATAACTTAGAAGCACTACGCTTCAGCTTAATGTCAGTTTCACCACGTGTTCTGTGGCCTGTGCAACACGTTCACCTCCAGATAAGGTGAGGTGCATCATGCATGCAGCTTTTATAGAGTTTTATTTAGTGCATGATGAAGTAGAATTAACCTAGTAGTAATTCCACTGTACTGTTTTTTCATATACTTCTGCAGCATCTCAATCTACCAGTGAGAAGTAAAAACTGTTTTCCCTTGCAGCAAAAGTAAAAATGATTCAGTGGAAGGTTAATTAATGTCACACAGCAGGGATACAACATGTGTTGAAAGCACTACACCCTTCCAGCACAGCAGAATATCCATTATTTAGATATGAGACTGATTGAAAAAAGACGTCTTCATTAGACGTCATCATTTACAACTACACAAATTCCGCAAAACGATTTAATAAATGATTTGGATTCCTCATAACTGGATTACTTTTTTTTATATAAAATGCAATGAAAAAAAAACCCTTAGTAGATAGTAATGCTGCTCTTTGCCACTGGCTGTATGGCTGTTATGGCTTATCTTCTAATAGAACACATGCAAAATTAGCCCAGGACATCAAAAATAGAGGAGGTAATTTCAGCTGGGAATTTTTCATGGAAAAATAACCCACATGTTTTTTCATGAAATTCACAGGCTCTGGTGGTAATAATTAGCCTACCAATTATCAGCCAACCTCTAGTTTTGCTAACACCAGAAGGGTTTTTCTCATCTGGTGTTCTTTAATAGAATACTTCCCAATACAATAGAGAAAAATGTCACGAACATCAACTTAAAAAGCCATCACGCTGCCCACATGCTGTATGATATGCCGGACAGGCAGCACTCAGAAAGTCAAACTCCACTCCCACTGCACACTTTTCACAGTCAGAAATGTGTTTCCTCGCGGGAAGATTTGTGTTAGCTACGTAGAAGGTCCTGTTCAAAGTTAGCAAGTGGGGGAGAAAGGTACAAATGGGTAAGAGAGAAAGAGGAAGAGCGATAAGTCCGGATACTGAGGCACAATGCAGAAGAAGTACAACATGTCATAGCTCCAGAAGGCAGATTTAAGTCTGGAGTCAGAATCACTTGTAATACAACTGCTCTCACTGTGGCCTTTGACTGCCATGAAGATGAAGCGACAGAGGTCAGCTGTTATTAGACGGGGGGAGAAAATGTGAAGGTAATGTCGACAGTTTTCCCCCAACAATACCTTGGGAAAGTGCTGATGGAACTTAGCCCCGGAGAATGAAAGATCAGGGCTTTTTCACAGACCTTTATCATTATAATGAGTGAGGATGGACAAGGGGCAAGTTTAGCACGACGATGTGGTAATGTGCATGTTCACAGCAGGTATGGAAAGATAGAGGCAGGGAGAAAGGGAAAAGAGGAGGGGTGAGTTTTATTTCTTCCTTTGGTATTTCATTACTTTCACATTTTCACACACAATTCAAGCATCTCTGGAGTCAGCAAACAGCGCAGGGTAAATGAAAATGAAAGCAGAGTGTCAAGCCATGCTTTGGCTGCCATCAGCGTGGTGCATTTAGTCATGCACAGAAGCTGCCATCACGGACAGCGGGAGCCGTTGGCGGCCAGCGTTTCGCTAAAGCAGCGGGTGTTCGTCATTTGTGTGGCGAGATTACATGGTGGGTGATCTGGTTTAGGAGGTTTTATTCTTTGTTTCACGCTGAATGGGTGGGCAATGTTTGGAGGGACATGAAGGAAGTAGGACAACTGATAAATAAACACAAAAAGTAAACAGTAAAGACTGAAGAGTGTTTGGAAAGCGGAATGATTCCTACTTGTATCGTTAGCCTGAGCCAAATTTCAAATAATAAAAATCAAGCTGAGAAAAAAAATTGCGAAATGGGATACATAAGATCTGTGTAATACATCTTTGACTGTGATAAACAGTCAAGTAAAACAATTACAATAAGGGTGCTTTAGCTTTTCCTTCTTTCAGAGTACTCAACAGACTTTAAATTAAGAACCAAAATGCTATCTCATTTAAGAAGAATGTCTCTTCATCAGCACAAAAAAAATAATAATTAAAAGTGTAAAACATTGAAGCTTATTTTCTACATGACAAATTCCTTCCAAATTAATGAAACGAGCTTTCTGAATTTCAGAGGAAAGACAGTGCACAGAAGGATCATAATTGGAGCGAGGGGGTGGAGGAGGGCTTCAAATGTCGGTTCCACTAGCTTAGACTTCTCCCTCCACCACGTCATGCAATCTGCCTTTCTAATTCCCTAAAGCCCCCCAGGCCAATTTTCTGCTATGCTAGCACTATCCTTCCAAAGAATTGCTTATGTTAATATGGCAGCTAAAACAGTCTCTGCAATTAAGCAATTAATGTGTCTGAAATTTACTGTTGTTGTTACCAGAGATGGGATAAACACAGTAAACTACGAATAACTTTTTGAAGTTACAATAAATACAAGATAATACAAGTACAATGAGGGACAAAGGTAACTTTATCCTGTACGTGACAGGGTTTGGGTGGGGCTACCACTTTCTTCTAAGATGAATTTTCTAAATAAAAACAGTTAAAATCCTTAATTGACAACTTTTGTGTAACATTCCTTTGGACATCTCAATTCACTTCAGTTCAGTTTATTCATATAGCACCAAATCCAACAATTGTCATCTCAGGGCAGTTCAGAGTGTAAGGTTTATGAAAAATAACTATAGAAAACTCAACAATCCCACTTGAGGAAGCACAAGGCGACTACAGGAGAGAGAAAACACAAAGTTAATGACATGTAGTTGAGCCTTCCTGTCTCATGAAAATGATGTTCCTACAGTGAAAAGTGACCAAAATGTTTAAATCATAAGACAAAAAGTTAACTAAAAAGTACACAATTGAATTACTCTGTGGGTTTTTTACTGAGCTACTCACCTTTTACATAGCAGTTATATTCTGCAACATAATGCTGGTTGATTTCAGTGTTTTTAACTGTTATTTTTGCTTTTATTTCACAATTAACAGAGATAGCAAGGAAACTATTGAGACTTTGTTGTAATAAGTACTAAAATCAGCTACCAGGGTTTCTAATGTTTTATATTTATGGTCTAAATAAGTGTCATGTCTCTACTCCAACCCTGTGTTTTCCTTTCAGCATTCATTGTCCCTCTGAAAGACTCAAGAAACACCTTTATGTTGGGAAGCAAAATGTCTTAACTTGAAGATATTTGAGCATGGTCATTTAAGAGTTTATTAACTCTGTTTCAGGTGTCTTTAAGTCCGTCAGTGTTTACTTCACACACAAACACAAAAAATGGCCTGTTTTCATGGTGCAGTTCAGTTTGCATCTGGGCTGCCTGTCGTGTATGATCTTAATTAGATGCACACGCAAATGACTATCCACCATATGTAATTATCCCCATATGCAAGCGGCATGTTGATTTCCAGCACACTGCGTTTACACCTTGTTTTAAATGTGCTCAAATTTATCTCTGGCCACCTACTGAGGTGCTTTAAATTATTACATACATCTTCAGTGCGTCTGCAGCACATTTATATCTCAATGTTATGCATAAAATTCTGATTACAGCCGAATCACCGCCAGGAGCATACTGAGCTTAAAGTGAACTTGTGTTTTTGGTAAAAGTCAAGGCTTGTTGTAAATGCAACAGAGCATTGGTGTAGAACGTGAAACAGCGAGGACGGAGATAGACTGAGGGGGTTGGAGAGGAGAGGTGAGGATGAAAGACTGGTGGATGGAGCGAGGATGAGAGACAGAGAAGCTATTGCTCATCATAATATAACCCAACCTGAGCTGAGGAAAGGGATGGAAAATTACAGAGGCTCTTAAGTGCACTTTTTGATGCTGAAAGAGAAGCCAAGGCTCTTTGAAACCCGACCATCAGTGCTTTTTCATGGCGTGCTGCTGAACCGTACAGGCATGGGTAAATAGCACTAGCAGCACTCAGTCACCATGACCCAACATACAAACACTCATCATCATCAGACAGGTATAGTATCTGTATGTGTGTGCGTATGATTGTTGAAGTGTGAACTGCCTTCATTCTTGCAGTAGAAGTAAACTGAAACAGCGTGTCACTTTTGTCCAGGCTTCTTAGTTCTTCTCTGCCCTCTTACGTTCTTAGATCCACCATTAACCACCAAAGTCTTGTGACTCTTTTTGACCTCACGTTTTGCCATTGCACCTTTAAACATACCTCTGCTTTCTTGTTTTATTTTTATACGCTTCAGAATTATTTTCCCAGACTCTGAAAATCTGATTGGCCACCCCCGACAAACTCAGAAGGTGGCCATGGACACATCGGCAGAAGGAGAACTGATCAACCGTCACTGAAATAGATGATATGTTATATATTATTTTAAATCGGGACAAATAAGTTGTATTTTTGGCATCTGGAGCAGTAGTCGTCCAGCAAAAAGTGTAGGTCTTCTGCTGATTGGAAGTGCTCCAAGAACAACAAAATGCATCTGAAACATCTTTTGTGTAGACATGCTGATGTGTATGGAGCATTATTAGTCATATAAACAATTATTATGAAATAATAGTTTTATAATATTATTTGTATTTATTGTATTATTGACTTTTTTGTATTAAAATAAAATCATTATTTTAGAGAAAAACACTGTGAAAAGACAACATTTGGTTGTTGTAGCCATGTAGAAGTACAGAGGGAAGCCTTCTATCTGTTAGCCTTGTTATTGGCTAAAACAGCGAGGGGAGATTTGAACCTTGGTTATTTTATTCACATAATTTTTCATATATTTAAATGATGTAATGTCATATAAAGATTACAGCGTGTGTAATAAATCATGAAGAGAGTGCTTCAAGCTAAAAATAGACCAGTATTGTTCACATTAATGGAATATCTAGGCTTTAAGAACTAGTACAGCCACTAAATATTACTGTTTAAATGTCTCTTTCTAAATAAGTTTCACAGAGGGACAGAAACACCTACTGCTTGGCCGTTCTCTAAGGAACCATCTCTCTTTGAGTGTAAACACTAAGAACACTTAACTCACATTAGCCAGTTTAATTGTGTCCTTTGGCCAACTTATGGAATGCATATTAAGTAGCTTCAGCGCGGAAAAATAAAAATCTGCCGGTTATAGTTGTTGCAGGCTAAAATGAGAAGCCTAGAAACCTTTTGACCCCTAATTACAGATAGTGCAGAGTAGGCATTTCCCTCATCTAAGCGACAAACACTCTGTCAACTCAGACTGACAGATGCATTGTCAAATCCAAATGATATACATTTACATTAAATATCTGTGCATGTAGGTCTTACAGTGAGTTGATGAGCGTGTGTGTGGGATACCCTTATTCTTGGCTTGAATCACTGGTGCTTAAAACATCTGCACTTCCCTGCTTGTCACTCACCTTAACGACCTGTCATTTATCCTGAGGCTCAGTTGACGGTCACCCTAAGCCCTTCACTGGCAAGTGAGAAGTAGATGGACCTAATGCAGCCAGTCTGCAACAAGCAAAGCACAGCTCCTGTGTCTTTTTAACAGTCTTGCATTCAGTATAACCCTGTTCTTGTTGTGAAGTGAAGACCACCTTTCCTTTGTATCTTTGTATACCCTACCGTTCTACACCGTTTTAGAGCCAGGGATTGAACCATCAATCCTACAATTAGTGGAGGACCCATTTTACTTCTTGAGCCATGGGTGCAGTTGAGCAGGAAAAGTGCTGCCTTTGGTCAGTTCAAATCATAACCACATAGCTAGTTAGATACAACTCTCGTGGAACAGCGTGTGCTCCAGGAGTAAAGATTTTTTGTTGTTGTTGTAAAGTGAATGGTGTATCATGTCTAATTACTAAGTTTTCTCTTACATTTCTCAAGCTCTTCTTTCCCATGGAGTTTCAGAACTGTCAGGTTTGTTATTGTTCAAGTGAATAATTTATGTTAAATTTCGCCAAAGTTAAACTCAATGTGAAGGATTTCCTCATATTTCCTTCGCCACTGCAAAGAAATACACAACACTGTTCCACCCAGGAGCAAATTAACACCCCAGGTTTAACTTGACCATAATAAAAAAACACTCAAACCCGGTGGTGCGACTGCTACACTCAGTTTCAACCTGCTGATAGTTGGAGGGGGTCTACAGGGCTGAAAATATAACTCACAAGACAAAAAGATCACTTCATTATCAAGTTGGCCTTAAAATAACATTAGCCTATTTAGCAAGCTGCCAAAAAGTAGCTTATGTTCTGTGTATTGTCGTGGTCTCTGCATGTTAATACCAAATGTACATCCAAAGGGCAGCAGATGTGATTATCCAGATAATGTATACATGTCACATGTTGGTATATGGAGTCCAGGGTGAGAATATCTCTACAAAAGAACACTCTCCGCTTGTCATCTTCTTCAATTTTCTCCACCTTTCTGGCCTCTTTTTCCTCCTCTGTTCAGCCATCCATCACCGCAGCTTTTCTCCACACCTCACATGCTTCCTCTCCTGAATGACGGGCATCAGTCGACTGCATGCCAACCCTTCCTTCCTCAAGTACAGACAGACAGATGGACAAATTGGTAGATGGATGGCAGGGACAGAGGGAAGGTGGATTTGTCGCTCCACCTCTGTGCTGTTATGATATCGAACCTCAGCCTACTCCTGTCATCACTGTCGTAGCAAACAGATTGCCTTTACACTCTGCCACTTTACACGTCTGAATAGCTCTCTCTTTCCTTCTTATGCTATTTTTCTTTTATTTCCCTTAAGCTCCCTTCTCTTTCACTTCATGTCTCCAGAGTTTCATTTTTCTTTCTGCCTCTGGCATATAAGCAACTCTGGCATGACGTTAATGATCAATTTAACAATATATATTGAGCACAGGTCCCGGGAGAAATTTGTAATCAAGAAGTGTATTGATCCAGTGTATTATTCTGTAGTTTGCTGTGAATGTTGGAACAAAGTCAAATAATAATGCTTGATTATGGGCAGATACATCCCAGTTTTAGCACAAAAAAAGAGACAAAGTAAGAAATTGAGTTTCTCCAGAGACAAAACAGTCACTCTAAGAGTGACTTAGTGGATTGGTTTTCCCTTGACAAACTAAGATAGTCGGGGAACTTACATTCAATATATGAATTGCCAAGAAATGCTGCATTTCACTAATTGCTCTAAATCATACTTTTGTAGTGTTGTAGAAGAATTTAGAGGTGCAGCACGATGACTGACAGCTAGCAGAGTAGCAGCGATCGAGATGTTGTGATAAAGAATGATCACGCATCACGGTACTGACAAAATGGATCAAGATAACCAACTGGCTCCTAAATGGGTTACATGAGTACAGCGTGTTGCTCCAAGATGAATTCAAAAAGTAAAAAGTAAAAAGTACAAGAGGAAGTGAGTTTGTAGCCTGACCTCTTACCATACATTATTTTATTAACTTCAGCAGATGAGCCTCAGTTAATGCTGGAGATGCTTTTGCAGCCTCTAAATATTTCTTCACAGTTTAAAACCATCTTCAGTTAATTTGTCCAAACGGCCAACAGTATGAATTAGACAAATATTTTCCAAACAGTTAACTTGACTGTCTTCCAAATTTTACTTTTAGTTAAGCACTCGTTTCCCTATTTTTACTAAAACACGGTGACTTTGGACGACCCCCTGCCTCAGGCTGCTGAAAACTCATTATCTTCGTATAAACTTTACACCTTCGGAGTGTACATTTTCACAGCACAAGGGAACAATTGGTAGCGCACGAGGCAGGGATTCTTTATGTGAACAACAGAAATGATTACACAAAACAAAAACTTTCATTGCATATGTATGGTTCATTGCATACGGTTTGAAAAAATCCTCTAAACACTACTTAATCCATCTCTATCTTTTGCAGCCGTACTAATACAAATTGCCCGTATGTGGAACATACTGTGAGTCAAGCTTTATTAGGAGTATCAGGAGTTCAGATATTACTCGCACAGATTTCCTCCTGCTTCCTTCAGATCAGTGAGGAGGCCAGCCTTCACTGAGTGCAACTCTGATACAGTTCCATAAATTGTGATTGTTGTTTGGAACACTCTGTCACACACACACACACACTCGCACCCAGATTGTGTGTAAAATGTTCATAACGTAAAGACAGAGACTGAGATTCCTCTTGGGAGAAGGTATGCCACAACACCTTACTGCACTGTTATTCTCCTTCAGAGAGGAAGTTGAAGCGAGGAGCAGGCCAGCTGTGCAGGATGCACTCAACAGCTGGTAGAAGTGACAGCCACCTTGTGTCAACATGCTGGAGCACCTCTTGATAATCCATTTCAAAGAAGCGAGTGAAGCTTGTGACACTCGGTAGATAATGAAAAATCCACTTTGATTTTCTTAGTGCGGATGTGAATGATTTGACATTTGCATCTACTCTGTATCAGCCCTATGTTTGCCTGCAGTAACCTCTCAGACTTTACTTTTCCAGCTCCTGTTTTTCACTGTTTTAATAATGCAGTTAGACTTCTTTCTTTGGTGTCTTTATAAAAGTCCAATGAGACTTTGGGAAGCACTCAGCAAGTGAAAGGTAACATACTGCTAATGCGAGGCACTTTTGTTACCCTGTTTTGGAAGAAAAAAACACATTAAGTAGTAAAGTTTCAAATGAGTTTGGAGCCAAGAGATGCCAGAGATGCTAGAATTTGGTTCTCCTGCTTTGTAGTTTTTATTTAATTGCGTAAAAAATTGAGAAGCACTTTATACCATCCTGTTGGCACTGTCTGTTTTAAGACAGTGTTGTGTCACTGAGGCTATTATGATGTGGTTATCTTAGCTCAGCAGCAATTATGCAGCTCTTTTGAGATGAGTCTTTGTCTGGAGTGTTTTCTTAAACTGCTTGTCCAAATTCTTATGTTTCTGGCAGTGATGCACCTGTCTCTGTGTGTGTGTGTGTGTGTGTCTCCCCTCACATTTGACAGGAAAAGAATGCCAACAAAGGGTGCATTCAGCTATGAATTGTTCAACTTTCCAAAGACAAGTTGTGAATTCTCAGTCTTGGTAAAATGTGTTCTGTCTTCTACTTCATGATTATCTGCCAGAACACTTAACTGGCCCCACCCGAGTTTTTAGTCAGCATTTGCAGCCATTTATAGGCACTAAACAGACACATTGTGTTTGTCCTTATTTACTAAATAATAGCATCTAGGTTTGGTTCAAATTAAAAATTGTGTATTTTGGCTTAAAAATTGTCTTATGTTGTTTAAATGTGCAAAATACTGACTGCGAGATCAAAGTTCTCACTGAACATGATTTTTAATTAACATGTTCTATGAATTTAAATCAAAACAAGCCATTCATAATGTAGCCAAAATCAAGTGATAATCATAACCTATAGATAATAGATAACACATAGAGTGGTCAACAACCCTATCTCCTACGTCATGAAGGTCAATGCTCTATGAAGTCTAACCATAATTACTTTTGTCCTTTTCTCATGTGTCCTAATCACTATGATTGCAAGTTTCAAATTATAACATATAATGCCAAAATTTCTTTACGTTCATTCTAATGCATTTCTGGCTCCTACATCCAGTATATTAGAGGAAATTGTGTGCAAGAAATCAGTAGTTTCTGCCCTTGGTCTTTATGGACTAAGATTTTCTTAGAGCTTCTGAATCTTTTCACAATATTATGTACTGTAAATGGAGAAGTATATGGTGAGTATTTTTTCTTACGTTGCCTGACTCAATTGTTTTTTTAAAGCTCAAACTCATTTACTCATCTGTACTCTTAAATTGTAAATGTATAAATTACAGAGATGCAAAAATCTCACTATGTATTGTTTTATGCTCCTGTATAGAACATTTACATCATGAAAAATCAGCATTATATATCATATTTATATACTGTATACCAATATTTTCTAACCAGAGTTCCTATTTCTAAAACGTTTTAGAGTTAACAGTCAGTGGGGGTGAACTGACTTTTCATTTATTTTGACACAGAATGCATTCAGCAACCACATCTTTTTCCGAACTGTCTTCTCAAAATCAAACACTACCACCACACTCCATACACAGTGTCGTAAAGAATACCTGTTTATGTGTCGACCTGAAACCTCATGATGAGGAGGCATTGTTAATGAATGTCTTCTTCTGAGTCACAAAATGTTGTCTTGAATGGGCTGAAATTTCTAGCTGGACCCCTGCTTCTCACATCCACAGGAGGTGGTGGATCATCAGACAGCAGCGAGCGAGCGCTCCCTCTGTAAAAACCTGCACCCCCTGACATTCTCTCATCCCTTTGGTTTTTATATAGCACATGCTATGAAGCACATAGACTTCATGTAGCTTTAAAAGTCACATCATGAGTGCTTCTCTTCTTCTCTCACTCACTGCTTATGTGTCACAGCTGCACTTCTGTCTCTGTGTAACTTTGGGTATGTTCTTTTATGAGTATGTCTGTATTCACCACTCAGTGCCACATGAAATAACTCCTCACTATCCCCATTGGCCTTGTATCCATCAGCATTCAGCGTTTTGCCATTAATGCGCTGACCTGCCGGCAATCCTAGGTAAATGGAGGTCCCGCTGTTGAAGCCAGATCACAACACAAACAAACTAAACAAACACAACAAGCAGGGTTCAACTCAGCGGAGACCCTATCACAACACTAATGGAGCATTCAGTGTATTTATACTTACATTAGGGATGCTTTAATTTCTTTATTTCTAAATAATTGTGTCTCTTAGGATGTGCGTGTGTATGTGTGAGCACGTGCAAGTCCAGCGTAATGCGTTTGTTGTTTTCCATCGAGTCCAATCACAGCAGCGTTGTGTGCACAACACATACCACTCGTTATTACAGTGCCCGAGCCTCCACTGTGAAGGCATGGCAGCAATCAAGCAGCGTCTCTCCTGAGCTCTAACACACACACACACACAGAAACACACACTCACGCATGACACTACGCACACTGACACAAATCAGTCTCCGTGTTGAGATCACCTCTGAGGAAGCTAATCCATTTAGCTCAGCTTGAGCATATTCTGTTGATCGTATTGTGGCATGTGTGCGAGTGTAATATGTTCCTATACATCGTGAGATTAGTCGACCAAGAGTTGTATTTAAAGCCTGATGAGCCAATGATAACATAAAGACTTTTGTTTGGCTGTTCTTAATCTCAGTGTGGAAACATACAGTTCTTGAGAAGGAATATCTGTAGCGGCGTACGAGCGATGTAAATTATGTAATGTGCTTTAAGTCGAGTCCAGTTCTTTGTTTAATATCTCTTGTCACTTTTTAATGATGACACACATCTGTGTCTCTCTTTTAATCAGAATGTTATTTTGTGATGAAAGGAAAAACCTTCAGACGCTGTTGATATTGTAACATCTCAGGGGAAGAGAGTAGACACTTGATGAAGGTCTTTCTTTTATGAGTCATGTTAAAAACCTTGAGCTTGTGAAGAAACTAAGAATAAAGTTTTTATTTCAGAAGCTAACAAGCAAGTTTTGATTGTTCTTTGGAAGGAAGGATCGGGTTGATTGCTGCCAACTTCTCTGCAGTTCTTGATTACATTGACTTGTTGTACATGAATGGTCTGTTTATCACAATACATTTAAATTGGCCACCAACTTAAAAGCCATTCACCGAAGACCCTCATGTCTTATTTCAGCTGTGATCTTCTGTGCCTTAATGGTATTCTACCTGGTTTGATAGATTTCAATAAAAATAATAATATGATGAATACAGATTCTAATGCCCTGTTGCACTAAAAATCAACGTCTCGACGTCTCACAGGTTTCTAAAACTAAACTGTAACAAAACAGACAATGACAATTACTTAAATATTCTTTAGTCATTCCATTTGCCCAAATATTTAACCCATAGTAAAGCATTTTGGGATTAATTATTTACACTGTTTTCAGCTAATGAACTGCAGAAATCAAGCCGTAAAAGTTCATCCATAGTCATATGGCAGCACATCTTTATTTCTGTGACAGCTTGCTTACTTGTCTTAGTAAATCTTCTTCAGCTTGACTCCATCTGGTCCAGAATGGCTGTTAACAAACACAAACCTCAGGTCTTCAGCGCAGAGATTTCTCTGAGGTTTGTTTCAGGGTCAGGGATGAAAAGTGTAGGAGTTCCTGCTTTGTTCTGCCTTTGCTTCTCAACTTTGGAACTGCATCCCACGAAGTCCCAGACAAGACAGTCACTGCTCATGTTGAAGAAGTATCTTGAACTGATTTTATTCGATGTGCTTTACCATACATACTTTTTAATCCCCCTGGGACAAATGTTGTTGGACAGGTGCAAAAAGATCCATCCATCCATTATTCTAACCACTTATCCTCTCAAGGGTCATAAGCTGCTCTAGTCTATCCCAGCCGTCAATGGGGAAGAGGTGGGGTACTTCCTAGACAGGTCACCAGGTGCTATTACGTGTGTCTTGTCTAAGACTTATCGACTTCTGACACTTGAGTTCCTGGACAACTGCTCTAGCATCTCATCCACTGCCGCACCTGGTCTGTATTTACATTATGACAACATTTGGAAGTATGCAGAATAAGCAGTTCCTGAATGCAGTGATTTCTGCATAGACTCGTATACATTTCTTTGTGATGAACATCAGCAAATATGATATTCTTTGTCAAGTCAAACTCACTCTTTTTTAGTTTCGCGCAACTAAATTGCAGGAGAGCGTGTATGTACCCAGAGTGCCACAATATCTGCTGGGTTTAGGTAAAAAAAAGGTGGGGTCTGGTTTTAACAGGGAAAAGCTTAACGGTGACGTCAGACAAAATGTGTTAAAGAAAACCTCTAATCTCGTCCAAAGTGCCTTCGTAGTCTAAACCGTCCACACACAGAGTGCAGGACTCAAAGTCACATCTGTGGTCTCACAGTCCTGCGCTTTGTTGGCTCTCCATTCTGACTCACCAACTGTGTCTTAATGATGCTGATAATGTGTATATATCTGCCTGGCTGGAACCTGGATAGTTTTTAAATGTCCATACTGATAGTGGCAGAAGTCATGTTCCTTTGTTTGTGTGTGTGTGTGTGTGGGAGTAGGTCAAATCAAACTCCCGTCAAAGGCACTGGAGCTCTGGATATGAAAGCATGGTGGTTATTGTGTTGTTGTTTGTTTCCCTCTGTCAGCACACAACTTTTATAATCTCCTTATGGAAATTCATAAACATAAACCACGTCAACAGCACGAACATAGGCTGGAGCTACGTCCAGCGATGTAGGTGAGCCGCACACTGAAACAAAGATGTAGCTAAATGCTATTAACAAGTGTCACCTCCATCGGGGGGGGGGGGGGGGCCGCTGGGGGATTGTGACACATAACATGTGGCTTTACTGTTTCCACTTGTCAGCAAAAAAATAAAAAAAACTAATCCTTTTCACCTGAGAGCTTAGGTACGCTGCGCTGCGTTTTCCGGATAATTTTTGTCTGGAGTGGTCTTAGCATACATCAGCCTCATTTTGCACTTCTTATCTCCCCCCTCTTCCTTGTCACCTTTTCTTTGATTCTGTCGACTTTGTTTTTGCACCTTGTTGACAGATTCCGTTCTTTTTATTTGTTGTTTAAACCAAGAGAGGATTTAGCCCTGCACTGACACAGCTTTTGGCCTTGGTGCTGAACTGTTTGACTCCAGGCAAACAGCTTCTTTTTTTTTTTTTCCCTCCCCGCACCCAGTGTAATCCTCACAGATAAACCAACCTCTTCGAACACAGTGGAGTGTAGCAGTTGCTTAGGCAACAGACTATCCCATCTAATCCAACCTGTTCCCATCTCCCCAAAGTCTGAACTGAAAGGTTTCTTAAGCTTACTACTTGTTAGCCTAGAGTCCTGTGAATAACATTTTCAACTAATATTACTAATATTTCAATAACACCATGGTGGCTTATTTCTGGACATTAAAGCTGGAGAACCCTGTAACTGTGAGTTCAATTTTGAAGACAACGAGCAATTCAGGAAGCAACAATTCCATGACTTTGACAACAGCATTCACTTGTAGCAATGTGTGCGAACTGATTATAAAGACGGTGGAGCACACAGGACACCATATTGTTTGTCTTCGTGTCCTCCCAGAAATCATTCTACAATTCAACTTGTTTTTACCTTAGAAAGAAATGATGGGGCAGAGATGATCTGGCCAAGCATTTTATAATCTTCCCCAGGGTGCTGGGAGCAGCAAAGTGTTGGGGACATAGTATTGATTTATATAAAACTCAATGTTCCCTCCGCTGCCTAGATCTGAGTGTGTCTGGACCGTGAGAGCGATAAGGGATTGGACTAATGTGAGTGCAGAGCAAAAGGGCCTTGATGCCAAATGGATAAGCGCAGAGTTTTAACAACCTGAAAGTTTGCACTCTCTCTGCTGTATTTTATTTTTTTCTTCATTGTGTCGCTGTTACAGTGCTGGGTCTTGATGAATTGGAGCATTAAGGATTATGTTCTCCAAGAGATGCCCCTTGTGATTCTGGTGTAAAAACTGGAATATGTCAAGTCACAGTCTGAGTGGAGGTAGCAGCTACTGCATAGATTTTAGCCAGATTTATAAGCATAATTAGGCCAAGCCACAAAGGCACAGACAACTTTGCAGACTTACCTTGTCATAGTTTTTATCTAATGTTATCTAAGGGCAGCTACATTTTGCTGGGGTAGCATATATAGCACTTGATTGGGCACAGAATCCATATACATTCAGCACGCTGGCTGCAAGGTGTAAGCTCACCATAGGGTATATTTAGAAAAGTGAAACCACAGCATAGTAATTTCCTGCTGAGGCAAATAACTGAAGCCATTTTCATGTCAAAATTAATTCATTTAATTGTCTTCAGAAACATTGTCTTATTATTTTGCAATTATTCAGAGTGGCTAGCAAATTGCTTTTCTTTAATTACTTCATTATATTTTCTTCCCATGTATAATAAACACACCCTTAAGGATCAGCTTTATTGTTCACATGTTAATTAAGATATCCTGTTTACTGAAATCTGGGAAACTAGTGAAAACTGTTGTATTTGTAATGGGAATCACTGTGTTGAGACATTTGAACAGAAAGTCCAGACATTCAATTAATCTTTAGATAATTTTGTCCAATTATTTGATTAATTGGTTAGTCTGTAATATATTTAAAAATAGTGACCGCGGACAAGGTGACTTCTCCAAATTTCAACCTTATCTTCAGGAAATTATATTAAGATAATACTAATTAGAATGTCCAATTATGCTGTGTTAGGAAAACTAATTACTGTATCGATAAATAAAATTACTGCAAGGGAATACTATGTTTTGATACCACTTGTTTGTGGTAGAGAGGTGGTCAGCGAGGAGACACACTTTTCATTAGATAACACGTTTAGGGAAAAATCATGGTTTCACTTACAAGTCAATAATACAGTTAGTACCTTGATTAACATAACATAAATAGTACAGTCAGCTTTGCTTTAAGTCACTGTTGTTTTTTTCTGCATTAAATGAAGAACCAAGTGCCGTTGGCATGGGGAGCAGGAACAGGAATATTAATCTGCCCATCAGTTTCACCTGCTTAAGTGCAATTGAGAATGATAACAATTAGAGAGACAAAGGCAAAAATAAACGTCAAAAAAGAGAATGGTTTTGCATGTGGTTGTCACTGACAGAAGCTTTTTCCTCATCCTGACCGATGCTTTTTAGGTTTTGTGTTTATCTAGTATCCTTGTCACTATTCCCCATTCTATTCACAGATGAGAGCAGGTTCACACTGAGCACTTGTTGACAGGCGTGAGAGAGTCTGGAGACGCCATGATGCCTCTTACATCAATGACTATGAGCAGTTGGTGGTAGGTCAGTAATGGTCTGGGGAAGTATATCCTCACAGTACCTCTGTTTGCTGTGGAGTCTGGGATGAAATTATTATGCTACTGTAGTGGTCCCTGTGTTCCTCCTGGTGCAGGAGAATGCCCCACCTCGTGTAGACAGTTCCTGCATGATGAGGTCATTGATACTACTGTCCTGACCCCATGTTCCCCTGACCTAAATTCAATTGAGCACATATAAGGCATTATTTATCAGTGCATTCAGTGCCACCATGTACCAACCAGGAGCTTATTGCTGCCCTCATCCAGGTCTGGGAGGAGATCCACCAGGACACCATCTGCTGACTCATCAGGAGCATGCCCAGACATTGCTGGCAGTGCATACAGGCACATGGGGACCATACACACTTCTGGCTCACATTATAAATTGTTATTGTTAGCCTGTGATGTTTCACTTGAATATAGCTTTACATTGTGATTTTGGGTTTCATTTACCATAGTTATGTTATTTACTCCCAAACAAGTTATACAATGTACATTAGTAACAGTTTTCAACTTTCAAGATCCAGTGGGTGACTTAACTTTCCCCTTATTTTATTTGAGCAGTGTACATAAATTCTGTTTCACAGTTGGACTGTTTTGTCCAACCATTGGTGAAAAACGCAAAGATTTACAATTTAAAGATACAAACAACACAGAAAAGCATCTGGACCACAGAATATCTTTTACTTTTCCAAATTAAATTAAAATATAATTATTAAAATTATTAATAGTCACTACATTGTTAAATTTGTTACATTTCTAGATTTTTTACTTTTTACTAATAAATAAATAACCCTTTACCCATTATTTCTTATGTATTGTAAGGCAAGTAAGGTAATTACCACATTATCATGATTGATCAGAATATGCAACCCTAGATTAATTCAATGGAAACCTGTTGCTGTCTAGAGGAAAGGGAAAACCTACAAAACACTAATGTATTCCTTTTAAGCCTCAAATATATTTATTCTGACATTCTCTTCAACCTATTCATATAGTAGATAAAGGTTTATACAGTTGTACAGTAAGGTTAGGTTGAAAGAACCTTTGTTCCTTTTTTGTAGCTGTAAGTATATGCTGATAAAGGCTCACTGTGATATAACACGTCTTAACTTTTTTACATATGTGTTATTGGTCATTTGAACTCTGCTTTATAGAGTGGACAATAAAAACCTGAGACATTGTTTGCGCTGCTGTGTTGCATGTTTTGCATTTGCCTTTCAAACAAGAAAACTTATGGCTAGACTCCTTCAGCGCAGCTCTCATCTGATGTTTCCATTACAAAGGGGAGCACACAGGCTTTGATGGAAAAGATACTCTCTTGTTCCCTCTCTAAAACCCTAATGATACCTGCTTCCAAGCCTATTTCTGAGACATCAAAGGATCAACTAGCCTAAGTGCTCATGCTACAGCGAGGGTACATATTGAAGCCCGTATTTAGAATCTCCCCAAATTACCATAGTGATAGTAAAGAGACTTCTTTTTTTTCATCTGAGCTACAAAGAGGCTTACCTGCAACGGGCGCAGCTACAGGGATGTCTCTAACATGGACCCATGGCACCATCACATGGGCAGCAGAGGTATAGATCAAGCTGTTAAGAGGTTATTATCTGTTGAATAAAAGATGTAGCCAGAGGACATGAAGAAAAACGAGACTGAGGGAATTCATGCATGGATCTAGATGGAAATTGATTTTTGGCAGCAAATAAGTTAATGTTAGTACATAATGGTTTAGGCACCAACGGTGGAATCCTTTCTGCTGTTTAACAGTCTAAAGAGAATATGAAATTCCAAGCGGTACATGTCTCATATTTAGATGTTGACATCGGACCTCCCAAACTGCAAGGGAAATTTCTCACAGGAATAAATGAAATGTCATATTTTGTTGAAGAGTGCTAAACTGAGTCATGTCAACTTGTGATTTTCTGTCATGGGTTGAAAAACATCCTCCAACAGCATCTGCTGCTGGAGGAAGGCCAGAGTGATATATCTGTTGCTAAGCAACCACTTTGAGTCTTATTTTGTTGTGCAGGACCACTAACTAGATTTTCAGTCAAGGTTGCATCAGTTTGTTTTGAGTCCTTTGCAACACTGGAAAAATGCAGAAATCAAAGATGAGACAGTTTATTATTGATGTGCCTATGTTAGCTCTCATCATACATATTAGAAAACATACTTATAATTTATGACATTCAAAGAAAAATGTACAAAGGCTGCAAATGTAGAGGAAAGTAAAAATGTTTTTTTTACAGATTGCGAAACAAATGCAGATGAAGCCACAGGTTTTCAGCCTACTTCAACACCACTTTAATTAAGTCAATTTTCTAGTATTTTGTAGCGAAGAAACACAAACAAGAGTGTTGATAGTCTACTTATACTCAATCTTCATATCTGGAATACAGATGAAAAATGTCTGAATAACAATAATGCATTTTTAATAATGACAATGTAAAGCTTTTTCAGCTCTAAAAAAAAGGGAGTTTCACCACCTTGATCAATTTGATGCATCACATTTGATTGCTGCGATATATTTTTATGATCTTTGCTGCTCTGTATTTGTCCTGTATCCAGTTCTAACCTAAAGGCCTCAAACAGTGAGGGAACAGGACACGTGTCATCACTGTACAGTGATGTTATTGAGTCAGGGTCCATGTGAGGTATGAAGACCTGTGGATGCAACTGTAACCTAAATGAATCAGAGTGAGTGAATGAATTGTCATCATCTAGCGCTCACATCACTTGCACTGTCACTGTATCTAGCAGCCCACCAGTGTTGCACCGTGAGTGCCCCTGAGCAGGGCACTGAACCAGAAACTGCTCCCCAGTGAAACATGTCAGCGACTATATGTAGGTGTATATAGAAGAACAAGGAATGCAAAAGTATTGCAGAAGATATGTGAAAATTCTCTGCATCATCCAGTCCATCACCAGTCAGTACAGTTTCTACAAATACATGTTTTTTTCTTGTCTTGTGTCAAGGCTTCCAACATTAACCACTTTGCACCAGCACAAATACAGGGAAAACCCCCCACTATCCTCTCAACAGTGCACAGCACTGCCAGAACTGAGACTCCTTAACATGAGGTTTTATCTAGGATATACTGTATATTCAGCCCCTCTGGAGAATTGTTTTTACAACTGTCTTTGATTCAAAATGATATGCCCACATAATTTTCAACTCTCTCAAAAACCAGAAAAATCCCAAACAAATCTAGTTCATCATTTACACATTTAAATTTGGGTTGTACACCTTTAACATTTCAATGATGCAACCCTTGTTTCTGAAAACTGTCAGTAGCAAGTATCACATGTTTACTTTGTTTGAGCTCACACATTACAATTTAATTAGGCATAAATAGTGGTTTTGGTTACACGTACATAAATATGTTGTGTCTGAAGTCACTGTTAGGTTGTTTTGTATAATTTCAGAAGGTATGTGTGACTCATTGTGAAACCAACCAAGCAATTTCTAAATAATAATACAAAATGTATTAGCAACGTATTGCCCAACGTTTATCTACAGTATATTACAAGTTCACCTCATCAGGTATGCACAGATTGTAGAACCATTACACCTGACAACATTAACTCAGTCTCAGTAATTCACTTAGCCTTGATAACCCGTTCCTGCGACTCACAGAGACAGACTGCAGCTGGGATATAATCTGGTCAACCGTTGAGCTTCTTCAGGCATTGATGCTGAAGTGAACTGAGTAGAGAATATCAGATCTTATGTAGCTGTTGCCTGCACATGAGAATATTGTCAGTCGAAGAGCATGAGTTGTTGATCTTGATTTATCTCTCACCAGGCACTGAATCCTTCAGCAGTCCTTATACTATAATTGCTTTCCCTCTTTTCCAATTACTTCTTCTCAGTGTCTTTCCATGCAACAAGTAGTACTAGATAGGCCCTTGTCCGATTGACCACAGCCCACTATTTTCTTCTTTTCTTTTCTTTTTAAAAAATAGCTCATCTAAGAAGGAACGGTCTGACAAGATACAGTAACATTCCCTACAGGTGCTGCAAATGTTGCAGAAGAAATGGTATTAAAGCACATGAATGTTCTAAGGTTGTTTTCAACATCAGAGAATGTTATTGCAGTGCTATATTTTCACAAAGTTGTAATGTTGTACCTGCAAACTTTTAGTGAGATTGCAACTGCAGTACTGTGCATTATGACTGAAGACATTCTGAAAAACATTTAAAAGATATTGTCAGTGTTAAGTTTCCCAGCTGACAGTCGATATATATATAGACCAAAAATAAAACATTTGTGAGTGGGATTTATTTTCTGGATACTGATTGGGGTTAGAGCACAGGCTCAGTGGCCCATGGAGCCCCTATAGAACGAGCCTGTGTACAGAGTGAGTGATAGCTACTTGAAAGTTATATAGTGTTTAGTTAAAAGACAGAAGACAACAAAGAAACACAGAGCAACATACAAAGAATAAAGAGACACAAAATGTTGTGCTGTATTTCACAAAAGGACAGTCTCCAAAATTAGTACATTCAAAAAATAAAGAAAAACAGGCACAAACAACACATAAAAGAGAGAGAGAGAGAGAAACAAAAAATAAAACAAAGTGATTAAAAATATATTTAAAACAAACAAAATTGTCCCAAACAGACACGAAAGACCAAATGCAGATACAAACGACACAACACAAAAAGAGACACAAAATATTGTTATATATGACAGAATATGACCAAAACCAGGCAGAAACAACACAAAAAAGACAAAAGCAGGGTCATGACGTCACCTAGCTATGTCCAATTAAAGGTCTGGACTGTAAGAGTAGGCGGGGCTAATCTCTTACGTTAGATTTTAAATCATTAGGCGCACCTGTGTCTCACCTGTTGTTGGTAAAAACACTAAATTACATAGTTATATTTATATATTTCAAAGCTAATATCCATAGCAAGGTGTTTACAAAGGTTTAGAGGACGTGTACAAAAACAAGCGAGGATTTTGCCAACGTTAGCTTAAATTATTTAGGATAAAACAGGACGTTTGTCTACACGAGTGACCAGGACACATCCGAACAACTTTACTGAAACAAGAACATGAGATTCAGTGGATTATACAGCAAACTCCATGTAAGATGGCGTCGTGTGATTCAGCAAACTGTCCATGGTAAGTTAAAATAATAGTTTTTTTACTGCTGTGGCTGCTGAATGACCTTAAATGCTATGGTCATTGGTAATGATATGCTAAGATTGTTTTGTAATATCATGTTCTGCTCCTGTGAGATAAGAAATTATTTGCTGCTTATGTGTTGTCTGTTCGTTTTTCTTTGACTTTCTTTTTTAGAACTATATTTCCAATTTATCTTGCTATTATTGTTTAGAGAAACAGAGTGCCCTTTTTTTGGAAGTTACTTATAAATAAATGCATAGTTTTAATTCAAGACATACAACTAATAAATAGTGATGTATTCCTATGGTTTAAGCACAGTCACATAAAGTAGTTAAATTAGCTTTTAGTTTACCAGCAGCAACATAATTTAGCCTACACATTATAGAGCTCTATGGCCTTTTTAAAAAAATATTACCCACTAAAATGCCAAAAGTATTTTTTCAGTACATAGCACAAATATGAAATGACAATAAATATTTTTTTTACTATTTTAAGAAAAAAATAGCTTTTTTATTGCTTCTAATTCAAGGCTAAAATAGAAGATATGAAATGAATGTTAATAAAGTGTATTTATTTTTTTACCTTGAATCTGTCCATCAAAGAAACTTAAAGAAATCTGAACAGTTTTTCGATTTCTGCAGAAACTTTCTTTATGAGGCACAAGTGGGGAAAAACACCAGGACTTGGCTTGTAAATTCATGTCATCAGCAACATCAAGCTCAACCTTGATTAAAGCCCCTTTTTTTTTTTTTATTAGTTACACATTTTATCTCCTCAGTAACTCAGTCGGATTGTTGTCCAGAAAAGTCAGTTCTTAGTAGAGCACTTTTGTGTGTACCTAACCTGAGTGTTGAGTTTGTGTAACTCCGCTCCTTCTGCAGCCAGTTGCAAATTTATGAAACTAGTGTTCATGATCTTGTAATATTGAGAGCCAGTTTTGGGTTTCCCACTGTTTCCCTCTTTCCTTGCACCTTAGGCTTCAGTCTCTAACAGGCTGTATCACAACAAGTCTGCAGAGTCATGAAACGCATATGTCATCCAACTCTGGTAAAATGCAACATACTGCATCAACAGTCAATACAATATATATGGAAAAACAGTTTTTGAAATAATCTAAAATTGAAAATCTGTGACATTCAGTAACTATATACGAACTGTAATTTTCAGTGTTATGTTTGTGACAGGCAGGCAGCAGAGAATCATTATCCATATTTCTGTGTTTTCGAGAGGACAGTGAGGAAAAGGCACAGATTGTTTCTGGCAAGTTGCTAATAGAGTGCAGAGAACAGTTTCAGCAATGACAAGTGGCTCCATTTGCAAAAGAGCACACTTCAATTACAGATGGGACGGCCCTGGTCTGTCAAGTAGCCCAGATGAGAAGGAGATGAAATGAGGAGATGAGCTATTAAAGGTGGGAAGGAAGGAATGTCTCGCTAGAGGAATCTTGCTTCTTGTGTTTTCCTGTTCTCTCGATCTGAGTGTGTTGTGTTTGAATAAGTTTCACAGATCTGACACATTATTTTCTCAGAATGGATGAGTCATGCACAGCGACATTGCTGTGGCTAACACTCCTTAAGTGCCTTTGTTGCCAAGGGAATTGCATCCAACAGCCTCTTCACTTTCCCTTATTCACAGTTGTACTCTTTCATATAGCTGCAGAAATAAATACACTGAGGGGAGTCGACTTTCCTCTTTGTGGTCTAACAGTGGTTAGTGATAGCTGTGCTGCTTTGCTGGTTGGAGGAATAATGGGCAGGAGACGTGCATATTTCTGTGCTGCTTTTTATTTGGATAATAGAAGGTACACTGAGTTTACCACTGTTTGCCAATCCACCAGTTTTCTATGTGTATTTTCAATTTGCACTTACAAAACTTAGTGGAAACATCACAAATTCATATCTGAAAATATTTCACTTGTTAGTGATGGAAAAACTGGTTGATTGGTAATAAGAAAATATGTAATGGAAACAGAAAAGGTGAATAACATACAGTGCATAGAGCTTCTGACCTAAATGTCTGCAGAAGAGACTAAAAATAACAGATGAAAGCAGATCCGTAAAGAGACTGTAAATGGATGAACCAACTCCTAATAAATGTAGTGCAAGATGACACTTTTAGTTTTCTTTATATTCACTGACGGTTTGCTACACATGAATGGCAACACGCTTTATGAAAGATTAGTTTTTTAACAGTACATGCTGGACCAGTTCTACACTAAATGTTCAAAGACCAAACTTTTGGAGTATGTTGTCTGATTTATGTGCTCAGCACTGGGAGTTTATAAATTATAGTTGCTTCGGCAGGTCTGGGCATATTAAAGTTTCAGCACACATGTAGGATTTTATGTAACAAAAAATCATTATTTTTTACAGTATCTCGAAAATAAAGATGAACTGCTGAGACCTGGTGAGAATGATGAGTGAGATTCACAAAGTTCTTTTTAGGCTGCTGATCCAGGCAGAAAGTGAATATGATTGTGAACAGGTTTGCTCAACTGACTGTACGACAGGCTCAGAAGAATAAAGTTGTTTAACTATATGTCGACAGAAACACTGAACTTTTTTTTTTGTAAAGAGTTTTTGAGATTTGCATAAAGCTCTTTATAAATGTAAATTTAATTATAAGAGAGTAAACCATTTTCACTGTATACATCATAGAAAATGTTATTCCAAAAAAGTCTCATAACAATGTTTTTTTTTTTTTTACACTGGTGGATGTTTTCTTTGTGAGCAGCAGAGGTCATAGTTTACCCACTTTACATGGACTACTGAGGTAAACTGGCCTCAGATGTGTTCTGCGGATAGCAAGATTTTATGTAAACAGGCACTATTTTTTTTATTGCACAGCGTGTATAAAATGGCATTCCTATTCATTTTTGCATTCAATTAATTTAGCAAAATATGACATGTTTCAAACAATTAATCTTCAGTGTTGTTTTGCTGCTCACAGGACAGAATGTTGTTTTTGAATGATTTTCTGCAGATTTCCATATAAGTGGCATTTATTTCCTTCCAGATATACCAGTTTTAGTGTATTTTATTGTTTCTTTCGTTGTAGTGGTACAATCGTGAAAAATCGTATACATTTCATAACAACTTTTGAGCCTGAGAGAGAGAAGGGCGGAAAAGGCAGCTTTTTATTAAGCGCCATGTGCGTTTGATATTGAATAAACAGCAGCAGATATTGGGAGTTGTCAGTTTCTCTTGTGTTTGTGTGTCTGAATTTGCAGTTTGCAGTGACATTGCCATATCTTCAGCTGATACACCTGGTTGTACGTATTTCATCCAGGTGGGAGAAGGTTTCTTGTCAGAATGAGAAATGTTGCTGCTGCAGAGTAAGCAAAAGGGAAAAACGTGTGCTGTCCTGCAGGAGGCATGGAAGAGGCATCTTAACGTGGGACAGATGTGGGCAGTGATGCTACTGCTTATTCAGGCATGATGACTGTTCCGGTTCAGTCCAACTACTCAATCTGAACCGAAAAAAGTAAAATGTGCCTGTAGTTGTGTGGCAAATGGCTTACAGTTTATTTTTTCCCCTGCTATTGACGTTTGTAACACACAGTGAGACTGATGAACTGTTTATCAGTGAGGAGGCAGACGTAATTGTGGACAGATCCCAGATCTGCCAAGATCTGGTCTGGAGGCCGAATGCGTCTCTGTTCTGAAAAGTACTTTTATTTAATTTTGGCTCCTCTTCTTTGCGAACATACAGCAGCCTTTTGTTTGACAATAAACAGTACTAAAGCACAGTCATTTGACATGTGGTTACACTGACACTCATCTGGGAAACTACCAAGAACAACCGCTACAAAACCTGGTCTGATTAATGAGTCTTTAAGTAGTTCTTGGATGGCTGATTGTCTGTGTGCTCAACAAAGTAGGTGGAGCAGGAAAATATTTAGCCAGCACATAATGGGCTTGATCCTCTGATGCCCAGCTGGCACTAAACTGGACAGGAGTGTCTGCAGATTAATTTACTCTAGGCAAACATGTACTAAGCTGCTTCATTTCTCTTTTGTATCGGTCTGTCTCTCTTTCTGTCCCTCTTCTTGTCTCTCACACCTCATCCACCTAATGGTCCTCACAGCCTGATGTGTCTGTGGGTTGAACAGCAGTGGGTTGAACAGCAGTGACTCCTGGTGGTGTGGTTGGGCTCCAGCCTAATCCCTGCTCTGTGTTATTTTATTTTTGACTTTAAATTTCATGCAGACTACCGTACACACATCTTTTATCTTGTGCACCACAACACAAACATGTGTTAGTAAAGCACAGGTTCCCAAACTTGGTCCTCGAGGCCATCCGCTCTACTAGTTTTCCAGCTGACACCTACTGTTAGGCAGCTGTTCAAACACCAATTTAGCTGAGGGGAATCAATAATAATAAGAATTATACTATTAATTGTTATTATTATCAGGTTTGAGAAACCTCAAATTAAAGGGGTGTTTTTGTAGTATTACATTCTGAAATTATTTCACCGTGGAATCATCTAAAAAAAAAAATTGGCAAAGGTAGAATAAATGACATGGTTCTTAATGGGCAAAATAGTTTTTAGCTCTTAGATTAGTGTCAACTAAAGGAATGATCTGTTTTGTGTTTATTAAAACTAAGCTTTTATTGAAATGTGAAGAAAAGTGACCTAGAGAATAAGCCACTGTATACACATATCAAACATTTAGCCCTGAGTCATATGTCTGCTGTATCTAGAAATCAAAAATCTTCAGTTGCAGAGTTGAAAGCAGTTTGTTCTCTGAACTGCAGTTTGTTCCTTGAACCACAGTTTGGAAGAGTCATGGTATTCTGCAGAACTTTCTGGAAAATATGACTGAGCTGTTTGTGGAGGTGAAGTGGAAAACATTTATAATTTTATTTTGTCCTATAAATTATACTGACATAAGGGATCATTTATCATGACTTCACCAAACCTAGATAATATTCTAGTGAACACATAATGAAAATCTTCAGCGTTTAGTGTAGACAGTCACAGAATATCACAAAATTTACTTTTTCCACTTTTTAAAAACAATTTTTCATATGTAACTCATAGTTCTGGCTTATACAAATGTATGGTGTTCTGTTTTTTAGACTAATGCAGACTTAGCATAGTTGTGCTGTTCCTTTTAAACAGAAGATAAAAGAAACAATAGTTTGTAAAAGTGGTACTGCAGTCATAATTCTAAATACTGAACAGTATTTAGTATAGTAAATATATTACAAATAGTTCCTTTAATTGTCGAAATATTTTGTCGTTCTAAAACAATTAGATCTCATGTCTAAAGTTTGATGAAATATAGTACATCACAGCTACAGAACAAGATGCAAGTTTTCTTTTGCGCTATATCATGTTGACACGTTTGAAGTGGAAAATATTTCAAAGTAAAATCAGAATTCAAGATACTCTAATACTGTTAATAATGAGAAAACTCAGAAGGGTTGTGCTGAGAATGGCTCCAAGCGAGTAGCAGCCTGGTTTTTTTTCTACAAAATAAGTTCTTCTGAAAATTCCTTTAGCCCATCTGGGACTTGTAGTCCCTCCAAGTCTGCTCTGAGGATTTTCACAGTTGGAGTGGGTCAAACATCCACAGGTCGATACAGAGTCATCCTTATTATATGAACTACTTCAGATACACAGGTACTATACTATAATGATACCTCTTTTGTAAATTACAATACATTTAAGAGTGTTTTATATACTTACCATCTGTACCATAATTTCCAAAATCTGATATGATCTAATGCCAGCAGGTGATTAGCTGTGTTTAGCATTAATCTTAGATAAGAGGAGAAACTGCTAACCTGACTTTGGAACTGCTTAGCTGTGATAGCCATCTGCTAGCTGTAGCTATATATTTAATAGTGACAGAACACTCGTGATGGATTTTCTCATTTACAGAAAAAAAGTAGGTAAGCACAGTTTCATGTTTCTATGTTGTTTATGGCTGCAAAGACTAAAATCAATGACCAAATTTTCTGACAACAGATTTAATTGTCCACTAGTTGACACACAAAATTTGTGAAGCTTAGAGTCGCATCACATCACCAATGCGGATGGTGATCCTGATCTTTTCTGTACATTCCTGTAACATCCACCCTGTCAGAGTATTCTCTCTGCAGCGGGGGATTTCTGCTCTCAGAAAAGAGCAACGTTTATCACAAGACCATGTGGAGTTGCTGACTTTCCTCTGTATCAGTACCAACCTGTGTTTGACGTAGCCTACAACAGACTGTAGACCAGAAAATGCACAAAGCACAGGATATGCTGTACTTCTCTGTTCACCTGTATTTAGAGGAATTATTTGATTTATTTAACATAAAACTACTTATATTTTATTCGTGCTACTTTGCTTATACTTGATTTTAAATATTTTGACAGAAGAAAATTCTTCTGAATTAGTATTTATGTTTTGAATTGGCATGAAATTTCATTTACATTGTTAATTTTATATTAATCCTTAATGTCCTTATTTCATAGTTATATGAGCCATTAGATAATTCTGCAATTCATAATCTGAATATTTTATTTAATAGTATATAATAGTTTGTTTCAATAATCGATGGATTTGTTGACAAAGGAAATAGCCCAAATGAAGAAGTTAAAATAATAGCTTCATTTTAGACATTTATTTTCTCATTGTTTGAATGGGGCACATTTAAAACCCCATAAAAAGTTATTATTTTGTTAATGTTTCCTAGAAATATAAACTTGAAGGAGTATTTCACTTGATGAAAACATGAGAGCTTGGAAAACACCAGCGCAGAATAATGGTGCTTTGTAATCAGTACATCCTCTGTGGTCAATTCTTCCCTGATGAATATAATTAGAAATCGATAATAATCATCTCCTTTCGTTTCTGTTCTCCTTAAGTTACCCTCTTGTCTCAGATGCCTCAGCCTCAGTTAGCTGAAGTGATTCAGCTAGGAGGATGTGCTTCGGCTCGAGTGAAACATGAGTGAAGTTGTATACTTTGGGAACTATTCAAGTGGTTTAAATGTGGTTAGACAACCCATTTCCAATGTATCCAGTGCTGTTTTACCTTCCAGCTGGATTGAAGCAGAAGAAGCTTTAGCTTTAGGGATGAAATACAGAGACATTTCACTGCTATCCTGGTAGGTCATACAATTATTAACAGTGTCATGGTGGATAATTGTCAAAGCACAAGGCATGCCCCACTCAACAGCATCTGCTTCTCGCTGTACTCTTTGATCGTGTGCTGAGAAATCAGAATTACCCTGCATATTATAATTTCTCCAAACTCCAAATTGATTAGATCAATTTAATGACAAGCTATTCCTGCTATTGATGTGGCATCCTAGAAAAGTACCCAAGATGTGAATGCCAAGACTTGGGCTCTCATTAAAACCGGCGTGCCAAACCATTAGCTAAGATGCAGCATGTGGAAGTATTCAAGCTGTGTTAGGGCTACTCCCCTCCGAAGACCACATAGCCATAGTGGAGAGCAGCAGTTACTGCAGAGATGGTCAAAACTGTGGCACAGACGTGTTCAGTTTGAACATGTATTCTCTACCTTCTGATTATGAGCTCCAGCATTTGTTACTGAACTGTTAAAAATGGATCACTGTGCTATTTAAAACGGATTGCATACTGTTGCATTCTTCTTTAATTAGGATAAACATGGGGATTGTAATGTTTTTTCAATCCCAATACAAAGCTCTGCTGCTGTAAATGACACCAAATACAATTAAAAAATAGCCCCAAAAAGGCACAGTTTACTCATGTTTGAGTAACACTGACTGCAGTGTCAGCTGTTTTGGGAAGTTATATTAACATATTATATTTTTTAAGATAAAAAAAAAACACTGGTTGTTATTGACTTGAAGTTTATTCAGATACACTCTTGTGTTTTTGTTTTTGTTGCTGCCTGGTATCTGTTAAGATACCATGCACACCAGTGCACCAGTGCACACCTATGCATACCAGTTTCCACTGTGTCTGCATTTATTTCATCTGTCAGCTGCATCTTAGGTGAAGAAGTGTTAGTAGACTAATCTAGCATCATGGCGGTCCTGCAGCAGGACCGCAGGCCTGTAAAATGTTGAGGTCGTATTTGGCACATGCAAGTCGTCTGGTTAGAGAATGCTGTTAAATCCCAACAGTTTGTCCAGTCTGTGGAATTGTATTTATTTTTTAGAGTGTTTTTTGTTGAAATGAGGTGTGGCAGAAGCACACGATCTGTTGAATATTACACATTTTTCCCTCATACACTGTAATAGCACTCATAAAATTAAATGATGAAATGCATGATTGCACTAGTTCATCATACAAGTCTTGAATTGCAACCATTAGCATTTGTGATGAGTGATATTTTCCCTCTTCACAGGTCAGATCAGAATACTGAGAAGATTTTGGTTCTAGTCGAACGGGTTAGTTTCAATGTGCTTTACTTTAATGTTTCCTCATATGTTAGACTCTGAGGTCACCATACAGTGACCTCAGAGGCTGGCCAGGTTGGTTTCCAGTATTATGAGAAGAAAATAGGGAAGATGCGTAATAAGAGGTTCCTCTCTGCAGTGTCTTATGCCAAACCTGGAACAGTCAGCTGTGCAGAGTCTCGATGACAGAGTAAGGCCTGATCCAAAGAAAGAGTGACTGGTCTGGTTAACACATGTTACACAGTTGAGCACAGTGCTCAGCTGGAAATTAAGAGTTTGACAACAGTTTGGCTATAGAACAACAGAATGATTCACATTAGTGTCTTAATTAAACGTATCCGAGCAAACTTGCTTACTGCTCTACAAGAAAGCAGGATGAACAGTGAATGCCTCGTATCGTATTTGATATACAGGTTAAAACAAAGTCCTTCTGTATTTTAGAATTCAGCTTATATACAGTTTATATTGAGGTCGTCTAAGCCTAAATGCTGAACAGTAGATGTAAGATAAATAAATAAATTCATAATTGAGTCAAATTCCTGACATCTAAAAGTGATTTAGACACTTTTCCATCACATCTGTGTTACTGCAATTTATCATTTATTTTCAATGTAGCTAAATGTGTTTCTGGCCATGAAAGTTAACAACTCATCCTGCTCTCGACACCAGAGAACAAGAACCAAAATCGAAAACATGATGTGAAGAATTCATTTGGGGAAGCTTACAAGAAAAGACTGTAGTGTAATTTGTGTGTATAGCGCACAACAAACTCAAGAAAGTAATTCTTTGCATTGTGGTTCTTACTGTGCTCCTTGAATTCCTTTTTGACAAAGCTAACATTTTAACTGGCTTATAAAAACATTTATGTATTTTAGTATAACATTGATTGATTGATTTGTTTTGCTGCATTACTGCCTTAATTTATTTTCTTTTGCATGTGTGCTTTGCAGTTTGTTTGTTTTTTTAATCTTCTTACTTTGTGTACTTTATGAGATAACAGGCTCAACAAAGCGTCTTATGTAAATGTCAATTCAAATGTCATATTTGAAGTCAACACTGACGGCCAGGCTTTGAGGATAAGTGATACCACTGGGCGGACTGCGTTAGAAGAGCAGTGTAGAGAAACTTGAACTAAATTTAAAGTTACCCCCCAAAAAAACAGATCTATTCACTAGACGAGACCAAAGAGTTGCTGAAGATTTTGAGAGACATGACATTCATTGTCATGACTGCACACAAGCCAAGTTAAATTAGTTCGTCCACCACATCATATAATACAAACCCCATCACATTCACACTCATCTCAACAGCCATTTTTTGGGTGGAAGGAAATATATAAAATACATACATACAGAAATGGCTACCTCGTATCTCCCCATAACATACATATTGAATGACATCCATGTCAGGATTTAAGTCCAGTGCGGATGTTTAGAGCCAGTGGGAAGCATTGTCGCTGAATATAAATTTCCGATATGAGCATTCACATGTAAATTTAGAGGCATAATACTGTATGTGGCTTTGGAGAGACCTTTAAGAGTCATGCATGAGTAGGCAGACGTAGGATTAAAAATATTTGAAGAATGCAGATTTGGTCTGAAGCTAATCAAACTTTCTCAAACTCCTCTATTCCCCTTTATTTCAATAATTTTACTTCAGTGTAGCAAATGGTTGTTTCTCTTGGGAATAATTGCTGTCATTTATATTTATGTGACATAGTGCTCTGTGGTTTATACACTTGGCACAGCAATTTAACCATACACAAAATAACCACAGTAATGTGTCAGGTTGTGTCCCCTCTTCCATGAAATCTGGAGAGTGACAAGGTACTAGGGAACTGGATGGGCCTCTTGTCTGCATTTCAGACAGGATGGACCGACTGAACTCATTTCCTTACATCAAAAACTGTCTATAAAAGTCAACACTGGCTTATTGTACCTGCTCCTGCTGCATGCTGAGTGCCTCTCAGCTGTGCTGGCCTTATTTTCACAGACCGTTTAGCTAAGCATAACCCTACTAACCGAAAAATATTCCTTTTCCCCCTCACTATTAACAACAGGTTTACAAGTAATAATAATTCTGTACAAAACTCTTGTTGCTGACAGTGTGCACAGTTCAGAGCTGTGATTTAGATCACAAAGTAAATCCTGCTATTTCTACGTTGGGTTGTGTTTTGCTGACTTGACAGGATCTCATTTGAGCTGGAACAGGAAATTAAAATTTTATATTGCTATGCTTGAACAACTCCTAGTTGTTGTGATAGGAATGGCATACACCACCCACTGGCTGGTATCCTAACAAAAGATGATATATGAAAGTTCTGACACTAGTTGCAGGGTTATTAAGAAGGCACTGTTCATAAAATAAATGTCATGTTGACAAAACATGATCTTTAGATTTAGAAAGTTTTTAAAAAATGAACGCAAGTACTGCATTCTTGTGTGAGAGGAAAAAATCTGGAAAGGTGAAGACAGTGTGTCATGATCACAAAAAGGAAAAAAAGCATATACAGAAAATATGCAGTCACTCTTAATGTATATTTACCAAACTTGAGATGCACCCCCTCCTCAAGAAACAGCCCATGCACATATTTAGTTATTCAGAGAGGAAGGAAACCCAGGACCAGTCTGTGATCTCACTAAGTCTATTCAGTAGTGATTTGTGTCTAAATAGGAGTTCACGTCTTCCCCAGTCTGCAGCAGGAACAAATGCTCACCAAATGGTTCGATGACCATGAAAACAAAACAAAGAAGACATATGGTGCCCAAAATCACGGACCAGTGGAACACTTCAGAGAAAATCTACTGTGCCATGTGAGAGCTAGCACTTTCCACTGTCATCATCAGAACATCAGATGATGTCATGGCTTGAGGAGGGATGGTGTTGCACCTCTCCAGCTGAGTTTCAGACTCGTAATGAAGGTGTTTTGGCATCTCTTGGTGCAACAACACCCATTTAAGACTTGTAATGCTAGTCTGTTTGATTTTGGCTGTTGTCTGTGAGTTATAAACACATACATGCCTGCAAGAGAAAACCCCCAAGCATTCTGTAGAATCATTCATTCAAAAGCATTGCAGCATCAATTTAACTAGAAGTCACTAGCATTGTAATCCGTAGCAAAATGAATAAAAAGAAAAAAAAATCAGATATCAGCCACAGATGACATCACAACCAGGAGAGAACATAGCTTTACCTGAACTTAACTTTGTTTTATAGAGTTTCTGTACCTCAATTTTCTTATGTAGGTTATATATTCTATGTCGTTCATGCCTCTTACCCAAAATCAGTGCTTGCTTTGTTGTTTCTTTTTTATGAAAAGCACAATCTGCTGGTTGGAGTCAATGTTTTTTTTTTTGTTCCTGACTGATGGCTACAGTCATCAGGTGTTTGCTGCTTTCAAACTGTCAGAAACTAGAAATCTGCAATGAAAACGGCCTTTGCATACACACATACACACTAAGTAGGCTATTTTTGAACTTTCAAAAAACTGGCTCAAGTGCATGTCCAGGAACATGCCCCTGCATGTTGTGCAAGCATGTTTTAAGGCCCTATTATTGTCTTTTAGTTTTAGAGAAAATGTTTCCACACTAGAGTGGCCAGTCACTGCAGAGAAAACCATATGAGATCAAAGGATAGTAATGAAGTTAACCGCTAACTGCAGGTCTAAGAGCGGATACTAGATGGAAAACTGCAAACGTTTACCTCTCTGAAAGAGTCATCAATTATAAATTATGTACATTTGAAGACTGATTTCTACCAGCTTGGCTCATTTAGCTACTATCAGTGCTCTTGAATGACAGCAAAGATAAAGCAGTGAAGATATCTAAACTTATATGAATAGTCATTATCGCAAGTACTACATGTTGTTTAGACAACTGCATGCCAGAAAAGGCATAGAGTAGCAGAAGAATTTTTTTAATACTCAGTCTGTTAAAAGTGTAAATATTTGCGGGAATACTTTGGCATTTTATAAATATGCGTATTTCCATTGTTACTGAGAGTTTAAAACATGTCATTCGTAAGATTCCTTCTTACGGTACAGAAACATGTAGCTCAGGTGAACTCGAACATCGTATTTGCTGTTGATTTGACTGTGTGAGTAAATCAAAAATATTCAATGTTGATAAGCAGCAGCTGTTGCCCGCGGTACTCGTTGGTGGGCTGGTGAAGACGCTCCACCTCGTAAAGAGAAACTCCTCATTGAAAAGTAGGGAGTAGTTTAAAACTGGGTGGTCAGGAAACCACTTACTGGTGAGAGTTGTGTGGTAGAAGCTAACATTGGCCCAGACAACCACATAATTTGCCAACTCATCACTAACCAAGTCTCTCTCATTCTCAAGTCTGAGATCTATGTTAGGTGTTTTTCAAAAAACCCACGAGGCATTTGATATTGTAGGCCTGATGCTGATCATGTGGGTAATTACAGCATTCTTGGATAGGGCAGCATAAATGATGTTGCTCACACGCTGACCTGGCACTTCTTGGTGGCTCAGTTTCCGCCACGTCTTAGGCTTTTCATCGGGTTAAATCGTGCCTCAGGGTAAACAGTTTGCACTGTATTTTGAAGGTAAATTCTTGTGCTAATATTGACGTACTGTACAAGTTATTAATAATGACTAAAACTAAACCCTAGAGAGCAGCTCGCTTAGCTTTCTCAAACTGACAGCATTTTGAAATTACTTTCATTAATTTTCTGTAAATGCTCAGTTTTTGAGTTGATTGCATAAAACAGAATACAGGGAAATGCAAGACATGTCTATAAACTTAAATTAAGGATTTGTAAATGTACTAATGCTGTATGTAATGTAGTTTTTATTGAAATGAAGGCACTACAATCCAAATTATTTAATTGGCTTATTACGTCATATTGCATGATGGTGCTCAAAGCAAGAACAAATTAGGACATTGCTGCAGGATTTTAATTGTCTAACAGTGGTACTATACCAGTGGAACTATAGTCTCTTTTTTGCAGGTTTTATTTCCACAATGAACAATTTCAAATCTGAAAATGAAATGTGGACTACCCTAGTCTACAGATGTTTAACAGATTCACAGCAGGTAAACTACTCGCTTGATATAAACACTGTTTTGTATATAGTATTTTGTCTCTTTGCTAAGTGCTTATAAGATTGGACGTGTGTCGTGGCTCCAACTCTCTATATTTTTCCATTTGTTGATAAAGCGTCTTGCTGTGAGTGTCACTGTGGTTTAGATAGATCTACATAGTGATAGTATGTTGAAATCTCCATCAACGACTTCAGTGCTACCTTTAAGTGCTCCTCGTAAGGAAATACAACTCAGATCAACAGTGGAAATTTGAAGTACCATCATTGGGCCAACTTGCTGCCTACCTTGTTTAGCACCACGCTGCTTGTAGTATTCGTTCAGCTAATTACACCCTCAACCTGAAAGTACGACTTTGTCGGTTTCTTGTCAGTGTGTCCGTCCGCACCTGAACGCCGCACAACGGGAGGAGGGGGTGACGTCATGGCGCGGTGATGCCCCCTCCATGTTTGGCGGAGAGAAGTTCGGCAAACTGTGGAAACAAATGGTGAGGGCAGCAACTTCAGCGAAGACGGAGCAGAACGGCCTGTTCATGACTTTTTATTCTGTCGTGGGACGTTTATCGGAGGTGACGTCGCATAATTCGTCTTCGTTAGTAAGTTAACATCCTCTGAAAAACCGACTCGAGCGGGTGGTTCTCAGCTTACGGTCCACGCACGTTAGAATTAACGGCTAATGTCGGCGTCCTCCAACCGTCCGGTTAAAGCTATCCTCGGATGAGCGGTTGGGATTTTTTTCGGTTGCCACATTTGAAACATAGGCTTCTGTTTGTTCGGGGAGCCCCGCATCCTCCGCAGGTTGGGCTCGCATGAACCGCGTCGAGGCAGCGACGAGGAGTCGGGGGCTCCGCCAGCAGAGCCGGGCTTGATGATGAAGATGCCCAGAGGAGGACGTCTGTTCCTGGCGACGTGCCTCGGCTCGCTCTTCGTTCTTGTGCTTTACTTTCAGAGCATTGCCAAGCCAGGTAGGATCCCACTCACAGGGTGCCCTACTTTATCACAACAAAGAAGTTCAGTCTGTGTGTTGTAGTTGCGTTTAAACGGCGGTTCTGTATTTAAATACATAGGCAGCAGCTAATGCGGTGACTGCAGAGAAAGTAAAACTGGTCAAACCTCTCAAACATGTACGTTAACTAGACATGTGCAGTATTATCGACGTCTCTGTAATGAATATACTGATTACTAAAGTGAATTGGTTTGACATTTATGCGTGTAAAACCATGTTGTGTGATTTCTTGCAGGTGTTGCACATACAGTAATGTTGTTGAGCTGTAGTTTTTACAGCGACACCTGTGTATGCGTGTGTCTCTTATTGTTCTTGTGTGGAGCGCATGTGCGCAGTCATAATGAAATGTGAATGAAACGAAGTATGAATAAGCTCACTGTGAACAGGCAAATGTTTTCAATAGCCCTCCTCATAGAGATACCTCCTGCATTCCTCTATTGTAACCCTCCTCTCCTCTCGTACCTCTTTGCTACTCTCTTTTCGATTTCTTTCCTGGGCTGAACCCTTTCTGGCTGTTGAAAGACAGGTTTACTCCCAGGGGAGAACAGACCTGCAGACTTCCAGGGAGAGAAATCAGGGCTCAGCCAGAGAGAAGGGAGGGAAGTGAGACAGGTAGAGGTCCATGAATTTTGCTCACCATACATGGCAAAGTAAAGTACAACGTGAGCTCACAGGGGGGAAGTGCATGTAATAATAATAATTGTTGTAAGATGTATTTTGCATGTGCTCGGTAAACATGAGAGGAGGAGAGTGGTGTAAAGAGCAGAAGCCAGTGGCCAGCTTTTGATAATGTATATGTGTTATAACGATGAAACACATCATGGTGCGTGCTGAATCATATAAAATATTATTGAGTCAAAAATAATTGACAAAAGTAGTGTTGCATCTCTTTATTTCTGAATTGTGTCCAGCACATGCCCCATGAGGGAACTGTGAAAAGCCAGACGTATTGAGACACTGATTGAATGCAGTGCAGTCAGTGTCAGACTAACAAACCACATGTTGCTCAACCTACAAGCAACAAACTTTAGCACTTCTCTCGACCTCTCTCCTCCAGCTAGGTGTATATATGTTTACTGCCTGACTTGTTTAGGCTAGTCTACTGTACAGCCCCACCAGTAGCCATTCAGGCCACATGAAAAGCATGTTGGAGCCACATTAGAAAGCACTGATTCACAGGATGTCAGCGAGGCACAAAGCTTCCTTAATTACTGTGTATCTTGTTAGACTGGATTTGAAAACCGACACCATGTTTCTTGTGTAGTTCAGTGTTATCCCAGTCTTTGCTGTACCTTTTCATTTCTCCCTTCTGCTCTTTTTTTCTTGATCTAACTAAACAGGGAATTGAAACAGAATAGTGGAACTAGCCAGTAGTCTTTTTACGAGGATACAACACTGTTCTATTACTTCAAATAATATTTTTTTTAATATGTAAACCTTGATTGAGTTTTTAAGATTGAGATTTTTATTCTACATTTGAGATCAGATTTGTTTTTGATCATACCCGTCATACCCGTGTTTAACAGTCCTACATAGTGTATAAGAACAGATGGTGTGTTAAAGAACAGCGTCATCTGCGCATACATTTGTATATTAAACATATAAATGACTTTGACAGCCACTGTCAAGTCTTTTTCTAAGCTAAGTAGAAATATCTTATAGAGTTTGAAATTTATTAATACGTTTCTTCACTTAAAATTTGTCGAGTCGCCAGAGCACAGCGGATGAGAAATGTGAGTTGTCTTGCTGTAATGTTGGCTGATTGTTGATGGAATGGAGGGTGCATGGTTGAGATTAATGAAGAAAAAAACTAGTGGTGATGGTAATGATCTCAGCTCTGTGGTTGGTGTTATGTTACTGCGGCACTGCAGTCAGAGTCTTATGAATACAAAATAATTATACACACTCTACTGAAATGAACAGCTGACAGATCTGACGGTCACCTCTTTGGACTCTCCTCATGGCTGCTTTCTGTGTCTGTTTATTTTTAACACTGACAGCTGTACCAGTCTGGATCCAGACAGCTTTTTAATAAAGTACACTGGTGATGCAGTTTTAACTTTTTGAGTTAGTGCAACATTGCACTGACTCTTATTTATCCCTCAGCACTAACAAAACGGATGATTAAATAAATGGTCAGATTCACGTTTCTGAGGAATACCCGTACTTCAGGATTTAGTACTCATTAGTCTGTGTCACGTACAGAACTTGTGCCATCTCAAAAAATTTACTACCTAATCTACAACACCTGTTGTTTGAGCTTCAGGCCCCTGTATCAGGCTTTGAGGCCCCAAGAGGCAAGAGCAACAGAGCAGGGAATTCCTTTAACCCATTGCCTATTGCACTTTAAAACACACAAGCATGAGTTGCAGTGCTAGCAGCCAGGTGCACTCACTTATAAAAGCGGGTCTTCCATGAAACTGATGCAGAACTATTTGGTTTATATTTGTGTATTTATACAAACATTGGTTTCCTATATTTGATTCTTGTATTTTATAGTCTCTCTTTAAAGGAAAAAAAACAGTTTTTATTGTGTATGCCTAGACCGCAGGTCAGTTTCCCTCTCATATATTGAAGTCAAACAAGTGCTGTACTTGTCAGTTGAGCACTGCCCTTATTTTAAAATGGCCTCATGTTTCCAGTTGGCTTACAGAACCACATCTCTCAATTAAGTTTACTGTTTGGTACCGTACAGGAAGCACATTGCATGTGATTGTTGTGCTTCTATTGTGTGACTTCCTGTACCAAGTCTCTGAATTTGGCCCTGAGGAAAGAAATCTGAGCCAAATCCAGTGTTCTGTTATAAACCCATTAGTTAAACCATATCAGATTTATTGCTCTCTTAACTTTCTAAGTTTACTTAGGTTTTTAAGTTGGTGACATTTTGCATGTGTTATCACTGTCCCTTTTCTCAAACTTGATCAGAATCTTTTAAGTTTCAAGGGACTTAGTTGTAATATTTCAAATCTCAAATGTGCATCTTTGATACTAATTAATTCTACTAATAAAAATCGTTAAATTAAATAATATGCTTAAAAAACATGGAAGCTTCCCCTAGTTAAAAAAACTGTATATTTCTATTAAGTCTTACCAAAGATATAATTCAAACTTTGTGCATTTACTCTTGTTTGATTTCACCAAAAATCCTCTTTCAAACTAGTGTAAAAATGTCTTTGACACACTGAGGAAACTTCCCTGACATGTGCTATTTCCAGTCAGCCTCTCTTATTAGATACATCATAATTTGACCGAAATAGAGATGAACACCCACTTGCTTTTTCTCCTCAGACTCTTTTATGTGGTTGCGTTGACTCAGCGTTGCTGTGGCACAGTGTCATTGTGTGTGTCGTTTGACCGTATGTACATGTTACTATGCCAAGTAACTTCACTCTGTGGAGGGATGGTTCATAGGGTGCGCATTTGTGCAAAGTAAAGTGAATTGTCAGCATTTACAAGATCAATTCAAATCTTAGTTTTTGCTAACAGTGCAAAGTTGTGAGCCCTGCTTCTTGGTTTTCAAAACCAAACTTGATGTACCCTTTGTATCAAATGTCACATTTTCATAAAAACATGAGTACAGCTCAGTTTGAGAAATGAACATAATTTTCTTTGCCTGAGTTATTCAACCCTTACACTTTGGTATTTAAGATTTTATCATATGTAACAGCTCTATGTTATGACTCGGTAGAATGATGGCCTCAAATTCAGGCTTGGGTGAGAAACGTTGCCCTTGAGCTGAACTAGACCTTGAATGTGCCTGGAGTTTGCTGTTGGTAAATCATCATTTTGGAAACATGAACATATATTTTTTGGTGTTTTCTCTATAATCACCTCTTCAAATTTTCCACCTAATTTGCTAGGCAGTGTTACACAACTTTACATAGTGTACTAAAGGGTGGGAAAGCTCTTCTCTCTCTTTCCCAGCTATGGTAGACTAAAGCTTAATTGCCCGCAGCTACCTGAATATCGTATTTAATATCTGTGGCTCTGTGTTTTACCAATGGCACTGAGTTTTATTTATGTTTTTGAACATTGTTTTACCAGGTATCTCTAATGCTCTACATTCTTTTTGTTCTTTGGACAGTGACAGGTTCCACTTCACAACTCTAAGCTCTGTGTGTCTTGCCCACACGGAGAGCTCATGCACAATTCACATTATTTATATTAATTAAAAAAAAAACATAATCTAGGCGACCACACGAACACATATGCTATCATTGTCATCGAACACATGCATTTACTCACAAACACACTTGTTCACCCCTTGTACATGTCTATTCATACACAGTATAATCCAATAATTGAACACAAAACTGCTACTTTGTGTGAGTACATGCCTGCTGCCACTTATTATCTGACATCAACATCAGTGCTGCTGTTGTGAAACAAAGAATGTGATGATGCCTTTAAGGCTAATGCCAGGCAGCTCTTTCGAGCTTGCTGTAAGCCATGTGCTACACCTGGTGCCTATTATGGTTTGTCCTGTGTGGTGTCTCAATCTGACAATGTTAAGGCTGTTTATAAAAAAGAGAAAGCCTTAAAACATAAGCTAATTTATATGAAAAGACAAGACCTGGAGCCTTGTACTTTAAGTAGTTGAAGATTTCACTGCTTCATGATCAGACTATGCCACTATGTTCTATTGTAAGCAAGTATCTTGGTTATGACATGTGTTCTGCATTTGTGGCATTTCTGTTAATCCCAAACTAGCAAATTAATTTTCCCCCTGAAACAACAAACGGATTTCTTCTCTTCTCTATTTAACTGTTTTACATCTTTTAACAAAAACGTACATATTGCAAATGTGGATATTCTTTTATGGAATTCTGTGTTTGGCAAATGTCTAATATAATGGCGCCACTGTCTACATTTTACTGTAGTCTATAAAACCTTCTTCCAAAGGGTTCGAGGGGAGTCGAGCCTTAATGTTCTTCTGGACTGATAGTGGAGTCATGATAACTGACCTTCACTGAGAGGCCTGCAGCCCTTGAATGTTTTGTCACTTCCTGGATGAGTCGTCATGCTTTTGGACTAATGTATTTGTAGATGTATCTCCCTTTGCGTCTGGGGGAGGTGTGGGATGACTTTAATTAGCAGCTGGAGTTGTTTTTCAGTTGTCTGGTTCTGAATGTACTATTCTCGATTTTAGAGATTAAGGTAATCTTAACCCCAACAACGTAATTTTATGCACCTACACCACATTACGCCTACACAGAATGACCACTTGTTACTCCTGATAACCCCATCGTGTCTTCCTGTCTTTAGTTGTTTTCATTTGACATCCAATTTTTCAAGGTCAGTTGCAGTTGTATAGTGAAACAGACTTTTACAAACCTTGATCAAAGCAAGTTACATTGCGGTTTTCTGTCAGCTCATGGAAAATTCCATTACATGGCCCCCATAAAGAATGCAATTTTACCTCCTCAAGTAAACATTTGCATTATTGACGCTATATAACCTCTTTTCTTTACTGAGGGAAATACATTTTAAATAAGTGAAGTTTAATTGCCAGGTGCCAGGGTAGATATGTCTTCATTAAAAACAAGAAATGTATTTATGTTGTTCCCACACATAGTCAAAACATTTTAGTATACTTTACTGCTTTTCTGTTATCTCATTACTCACAAGAAAGTAATGTCTGTTTATAATGATCCAAAACAGTGTGCAGGCCTAATGGAACCTTGTTTGTATAAGCGTATAACATAAGGCACACTGATCTCCAACGTAGGTCTGTTCATGTGTGTAGTAAGACTGGAGCCTCTTCTGCTTTTCTTCAACTGTCAGCACTGTGTCACTTCCTGGTTCTAAGAGGAAGTGGTGGTTTTCTGGTGTATGTGATAGAACACACCAGACAGAAAAAGATGTGGTCTGTGATGATCAGAATAGTGTAGTTTTTGAAATGTGCTTTTCCTTACTACAGAAAATGCATTAACGCTTTATAAACAATAGGGTAGTTAATAAAACTTTAAAAGATTTTCTGTAATTCACAACAAAAGATAGCACTGCAAATGGAAGAGGTATGTTTCCTGATGTCTTGTGATGCCAATACACAATACAGGCATGAATGAACAGTGTGTATATGTATGTTAAATGTCATGTTCCACCTGCTTTTTTCTTCTAAAACGGCCAACATGTGTGGAATAAATACAGGTGAGAGTGAGGCTAATAAAAAATCAAACACATTTTTAGATGCTTTTTATTGTGAATACATTGTTTTCTCATGGTCCCCAGGAAGCATTCTTGATCTTAAGGCTGATAGGAATGTAATTAGTTACATAGACTTTAAGTATAAAACTCTGACATACTGTATGGCAAATGAAAAGTCAGGAAATCACCTAAGGACTATTTGTGAACCACAAAAAAACATTTCTGTCCAGTTACCTGAATAAATGTTGATGTGTCATTGGGTTAGTATAAAGCTGCTAGATGTAGCGCTACAGGACAAACCAGTGTATCTGGGAACAAATAATGTATGTTCACGATTTATTGGCAATCCACCCAGTAGTTTTTGAGAGATTTTAGTCTGAGTCAAGACATGTTCATTGACACTGACAGACTATAGTTCCTTGAGTCACACTGCTGCTGTGTACTCATTTTGAGATTTCCAAAATGATTACTGCATGGATAGTTGAGTGAGTTAAGGTAAATTCTACAAAGGTTACCACTGCTTGGAAAGTACAAACTGCATAGTTTCCCCTTTCTTTAGAAAAACATACAGATGGGGTGGAAGTACAGTCATGCTCCAGATGGGGACGTAAATTCACCTTGTACTGTTGTTGTTGTTCTATTATGTTGTGTTTATATTTGAAGACAATTAATAAACCATTAATGAGTAGAGCTTCCACAAGTATCGCTTGACCTACTTTGAAACTTTTAGATAAGTGTCCTGAGTTTGCACAGAGCTTTGCTGCTTAAAATGTGAACAACAGTGCTGTTGACTGAGATCTTAGAAGGCAAATTTATTATCTTCAATGGGTCTTATCTCTGAGCTCAATGGGCTTCTCAAACCGGTTTAGAAAATGTCAATAATACGTTTTTGTGATATGTTGTTTCTTCTATGTTGCATACACTCCAACTTTGATTCTGACTTCTGTACAAAACATTATCATTTATATTTTCATATCTTCATAAAATAGCATATAGACATTAAACTTGTGCGCTTTATTCCTGTATGGCCCAAGATGTGGATTTTTATATATATATATATATATATATATCTCCAGGAAAGCATTTCAACACAGTCCAGCAGGACTTGAGGAAGTTGAGGATTTTAGTGATTCATGTGAGCTCACGCAGAGAGGTCAGACGGGGAGTGGCTATATCACGACAGTCTCAGTCTCATGGTCTAACTTAAATCATCTTACACTGCATTTTCTACTGTAATTGCTAACTCAGTAGTTCTCCTTTTTATATTTTGCTTTTTTTAAATGACAGGAAGCAGTAATGATGTTAGAGCTTGAAATAATAGTGATTTTAAGTTTATGTGCCATTCCAATATAGTGAAACTTTATTTGATTGATCTCAGCTCAGCAGAAAACAGAGCAACAGTGGGAGAGAAACATGCTATGCTTGTATAGAATCTAGAAGACTAAGTCTTAACCTTTTTTCTACTACCTGATATACTTTCCATATGATGGTACAGAATTTCCTCATTGCAAATTCTACTGCTGTAAGTAGTAGTAAGTACTTTATCTTATGCTAATGTACATAAAGCACTTGCATCATCTACAGTCCTTTCTCATTCCACTGAAAGCAGCCCTAAGCATTGTTTAGCCACATGTGCAAAACACATCACTTTCCATGCTCACTACCATTAACTGCAGACCCCAACACTCACTGCCATCAGGAATAGGCTTAGAGAAGGGGGATGGGTGCGGGGGTTGCATTGGAAGGAGAAGGCAAACCTGGAGAAGAGACACCAACAAAGTCTACATCCTGATATTTTAACTTCTTCAAACAAGCAGTTTAAAGACGTTTTATAAATATCAGTTATTTTTTTGGTTGTAAGGTTTGAAAATTGTGGGTGTTCAAATCTGTTTTGTAGTATTTTTTTCTGGTTAATTTGCTAAGAATAGATTAGATTTTGCAATAGTAAAATAGGAAATGCAGAGAGTTTGAAAGGAACACATTGTACCTATGGAATTTATAAATGAAAAGAAGAGGATTAAAAACAACAACAACAATCACAAGGCAGACCAGAGGAGCATTGGAAAGTTTACTCTAACTGACCTTCCCTATAACTCTGTTTGGACAGTATTTTTAGTGTAATTTAAACCTCTGTATAAACACATGATATATTGTGGAAAGAAGTCTTTGTCATTTGTGACCTACATACAGATGTATGAAAAATGACTATGTAATATGGTCAGACTTAAATCAGTCAGCAAAGTGCACTTGGAAAATTTTTGTTCTTTTAATGACCTGTTATAAACAACCTGTAACAGATTTATTGTGATGTTTTAATACATTAATCCTGTGAAAAATGTGAGAAATTAATTGGAATGTGAGGTCATAAAGATAACATAGAAACAGACGTCTTCTATTAAATGTTCTTTGTTTGCTTCATAGGTAATCTAATAGTGTGGATCAAATTTTTTTTTCTAACTGTAGAACCTGGTCTGAAGACTGGCAGCAGACGAGGGAAAAGCAGGAGAAGCCCACTGCAGACTCCCTACAATGGAGAACAGGTTGACATATTTTTATATTTAGTCTCACTCCAGTCATATTTAAGGCACGTTTAAATGCTCTAGTCTCAGTCTCTGTCTTTTTTTCCAGAAAAAACGTTTAGTAAAGCCATGAAAGTGGTCTACTCTTTGTGAATTTCAAGACCTATGACTATTCATTATTATTCATGCAAATAACCCTGCCTCATGGCTCCAGTCACATCACCCAGTAAACCATAAAAGAACTGCATGTTAGAATATGATGGTGGACAGAGATATCGAAGATATCCAGTCGTATACGTTCAAGCCTCTTTAGAGCCTAGACTAAGACAAGGAGTCAGTTTTTAATGAAAACCGACGTTTGGCAGATGTCTGAGTGGTAAGCATCCTATTTTTAATACAGTTACACCAGTTACAGTACAATACAGTTACCTATTTAAAAAAAAACAAAAAAAAACAAAAAAGGCTGATTTTTTCAAGTAAACACTGACATAGGAGATACAGTATGTTATATAACTCCACAAATTTTTACTTTGGGTAAGTAACACAATACTTACATGCTGACTTCCACTGGCTGTAGGTGTCCCAACTAGGGCTGCGCAATTAATTGAAACGAAATCGGCCTGTGTGATTACATGTACGCAAAATGCTGCGATTTATGTAGTGAGTACATGGATTGAAGCAACAATCTATTATCTCTCATTCACTCCAAGTTTACCAGCTGACTAACATGAGACTTGTTGCCCAGTTTTGTTAGCTTAAAAAAACACTTGTATAAAATATGGCCAGGTGAAGCAAGTGTCCACTACTGCTCTGTTTGATAATGTTGGTACCGGTGTCGGTTGTTATGACGACCTGACGCTCCTCACAGAGCCTCTCACTCCTGAGGATATGTTCTCTCCTGTCAAACATGATGTTTGCAAGCAGCAGCTTTTCAGTTCAGACTCCTCAACATAGTGCATTAGTGCACATTAAATTAATGTATAGTTCAAGGGGGGGAATCCATTTGCTACTTAATCGTGTTAAAGTTGAAGACTTTGCAAAAATCTATTTTCCGAAATTCCAAGTGTGGATGTTCTTAAATTAATCATACATGCCCTCCCAGGTGTTAAAATAAGTTCATGTCCAGTAAACCAGTAGTTTTAGTTTAAATTTGGCTCTTCCTTCATACAGAGTGACGTGTCTTTTTCATTGTAAATTAGACCAATAAATGGCCAAGAAAAACAAAAAGAAAGAAAAATGTCTTTGTGAGATATAGCCATGAAATGAAGGATTTCTTTAAAAGGTGTACAACATAGCCTTCAGAGACGCACTGCTGTTCGATCCAGTCAGGACAGAAAATACAGTGGAAGGCTGAAGTGCACATCAATCGCAGAAGACAAGTACTTACAAGTGTCCCTGAGAAAAAGATGCCTCACTGCTCCTGAATTGACTGCATCATTAAAACAAGAGAGAAACCAGTGTGTAACACAGTGTACCACTGTGTGTAGGAGACTTAGGTCAGCTGGCATCATGGGCTTAATACTGAAGAACAACTCATTGGGGATAACTTAATTTTGCAACAAGACTGTGAACCCAAGCATTCTTGGAGTCACCTCAGTCACCAGATCTGAGCCTCATTGAGCTGGATCCAAGAGTTCGGGACACTCCTCAGAGGAAATCGCACCTGAATATCTGCAAAACGGATTAGTAGAATGCCACAGATTTGTCAGCCATAAAAAAATATCAATGTTCAGGGAGATTCCGCCAGCTTTTTACATTACTACACAGTTCTCATAAATGTTTTTATTTGGAGGGATTGTGGGTCTGTTGTTTCTAGATGTTGGGATGATTTCTATTTTTGATGGCTATCTGCTTAAACAGATAACTGCTGTTTAATATTATGGGTTTATAAATTTCAGGATCATAATTTACTTAAAGATATAGTTGGGGAAATATTCTTATTTACCTTCTTCCTAAGAGTTAGATACCGTTGTTGAATCTGTCTGCTAAATATGAAGCTCAGACAGAATCTGACTTCCAGCACATCTAATGCTCAAAGTTAAACATTATATTGTTAACCTTTTTTTTACATATAAAAACCAAAGTGCAAAACAATAACTTGTGGCTTTGTATTAAAGGTTATGTGCTGCACTATTTCTTATGGTTTTCTTGATCTGGTTGCAACATAACCAGTGGAACTGGTTTTCCAGCTGGTGTCTCTGGGCTTTAGTAGACAGACTGAGTCAGAGTGATATTGATTATATCAAACAGTCAAACCTTATGTTAACTAGCATTTTACATGAATTCTTTACATCTTAAAAGTATCAAATGTAGAGTGCAGTGCAGAGGCTGCTTCTCTTGCTGAGATGTAAGTGTAACTTTGTTAGATCTTTCAGCCAGAATGTCTTAGTATAGTAGTACTCTGTCTTAGTACTCTGTCAAGTATTACATTTCTTTAGGTAACAATCTCATTTCACCAAACCTTCTACAACAACAAGGTAGAAGCATTAAGGTGTAAGTGAGTTAGTTTATTTCTCAGAGTTTATCAGCTTTAATAAGTAAAGTGCAAATTATGTATATCCCAACAGTTTTCTGCTTTAGGAACAGTCTCAAATATAGGAGAAATCCAATTGTCAGACATCTTGCTTGCAGAAATTTTAAGAGGTGTTTCTGTTTGTGTTTTTTTTCCTCCTTCAATCACACATTTGGTCCCTCTTTCATCCATCCTGAATCATCCTCATTACTAGCAGCTGGAGCTGTTGGCAGCTCATAGGTCCCTCCCAGGCCGCAGGGAGCTGTTGGAGCAAGCGTGTCTGAGCCACACGAGGAAACGTCGGGTGCTTTCGCCTGAGGATCTCAAACACCTCATTGTGGATGATAAACACAGGCTTATTTACTGTTATGTACCCAAGGTTGGTTACCATTACATTACATACTGCAGCGGAAATTCTTGACCAGAGATTTTTAGACTGTGTTTGTCACACGAGAAGTGTTGGAAGGGGGGATGGGGCATGAAGAGAGAGACATTAGATGAATGTACTATGTGAGATGAAAGAGTTAGGCATTGAATTTGGACCAAAAATGCACTCCTTGTAATAACTCATTTGAATTTTACCATACAGTATATAATATACAATATATATATTCATTTTCATTTCAGAGGATTGTTATAAACATGTCTGTGTAAATAATAATCTAATCAACTACTTAGAAATTATAGTAAAACATGCCCTTTTTAGCTATTGAATTTACCTGAGACTAAATTTAATAAATGGTTTCTTAAAAATGGTGACAATTTGCAATGTTAAATACAAACAATACAACTAAAAATTTGGTCTTTTGTATACAAATACAGAAGATTGATAAAAAGGGGGGACTGGGGCTGAGGAGCGGGCTTGCTGTTGTCTTGATTTTGTCTTTGGGTTTTATTTAGTCTATAAAAATCTCTCTAGAACAACTAGAACAGTGTATTTTTGAAAATTCTTTTGTTCTCTTCTCACTTCCAGGTAGCCTGCACCAATTGGAAACGTGTCCTCATGGTCCTCACCAGTGATGGCCGCTACACTGACCCCCTTGCCATTCCTGCTAATGAGGCACACATAGCAAGTAACCTTCGCACACTTTCTGAGTTTTCAGTCCCTGAGATCAACAAACGGCTCCGCAGCTACCTCAAGTTCATTTTTGTACGGGATCCCTTTGAAAGACTGGTGTCGGCCTACCGAAATAAGTTCACACGTAACTACAACACTGCTTTCCACAAGCGCTACGGAACTAAGATCATCCGCCGCCACCGGGCCAACCCGGAGCCCAAAGCACTGAGGGAAGGGAATGATGTTTCTTTCCAGGAGTTTGTGCAGTATCTCGTGGACCCTCGCACCCAAAGAGAGGAGCCATTTAATGAGCACTGGGAACGGGTGCATTCCCTTTGCCACCCCTGTCTGATCCACTATGATGTAGTGGGAAAGTACGAGACTCTGGAGCCAGATGCTCAGGCTGTGCTCAGATTAGCCGGAGTAGAGGGGACTGTTCAATTTCCAACCTCTGGTAAGAGCACTCGGACTGATAGTAACATGGCAGGACACTTTTTCAAGCGCATCAGTCCTTTCTACCAGAAGAAACTGTTCAACCTGTATCGAATGGACTTCCTGCTCTTCAATTACTCCACGCCAGAATATCTCAGGACTCAATGATGGACACAGAAAAGAGGATTGACATCTGTGCCATGGATGGATTGGCTGTGATACTTTATTTTCACATCCCATTCAGATGTTTTAGCAATGATAATTTTGCACTATATGATTACTATGGACTTTTTTCATCCCTGCACAGGGTCATTCATCACAGGCATCACAGAACTGTCACTACTCCCCAACAAAAACTGACAGCTGTGGAGAATAACTGGAATTTTTGGTTTCAGTGAATGGAACTTTCTGAATGAAAACAAATTTCTTCGAGAGAAGGAAAAGACAGGTAGTTTGTGCTGTTATCTTCCCAGCATCTGTCACATTTCTTGGTTTGCTTTCAAGGGTGTAAACAGAGTCTTTTGCAATTTAGCAGAACAGAATGAAAACAGGTTGTTCCCAAAATGTTGCAGGTGACACAAACGAGGTAATTTCAGTCTGTCTTTTAGGTTCAGTTAAAATGCAGTATTTATTTTACCATTGCCATTTCTCATATAGAAATTGCTAAATCTTTTTTCTTTCTTTCTTGACTTTTAATTTTGTTGTTTGTTATATGGTGGTTGAGTGTAATGTGCCTTGCAAGCATTTCTGCAGTATCCACTACGGCAAAAGTTTTACCATAGCTTTTTTCTTTTGTTTTCAAGAGCTGGTGAGCCAAACCTTAAAGTCACACTTCAGAGGAGCAGGTTCTCCTCTCACAGCCTATACAGGTGAATGTGCTGACTGTAAAACAACACAGGAGGTTATTTCAAAGAATCTGAAAGGCTTTTATTTATGTATGTCAGGGCATAAAATATTTATTTTGGAGATGCGAGGTAGTAAGGATTTTGGCTCACGATTTTGTGAAAATGAATTTTATATGAAAGAATGAGATGTTCATCCAAGTAAATCTATCACTCTTAAAGAGTGATCTTGCTTTCTTAGCTTTTGCACAAACTGATAACCAAATATAAATCTTATGAGCGACTCTAAACTTGCCACATCAGTGTTGTTCTTTTTTTTTTTTTTGCTTTTCTAACCCAGGACACTATCTTAAACATATATCTGAGATTAATTTCAAGGGATAATTACAGTAAAAGCTTGTTGTTATTTATCCTCTTTGCTGTCTGTATTTAGCTTTGTGCAGGCAGACTGGAGAAACAACAGCATAACCATGTTCGAGGCGGGAGCACTGTTCTTGTTCAGTGCTGCCTGTTCAGTTTATGACCATAATTCCAAGGCTAATGTGGTAAATTATCTCTGTACTATATGGAGATCTTGACATCTAGGTTGGTGAGAAATCAAAGGGGGAAAAAAAACTGTAAATTAGGAAAGTGTTGGGCCACTACATGCGACCAGAACAGCTTCAGTGCAAGCCTCTGGATCTTTCACCATTCTTCCAATTGTTATCCCCTCATTTTGGGTTATGATGGTGGTGGTCCAAACATGTTCTCCCAATCAGAATCAACTGGTTTTGGTCAGAATCTTTATACATGTCACATGGCATGATTGGATGTTGGCTGGATGAATACTGTGAACTATGTTGAAGCAATCTCATTTATTCAGGTTTTTCTTAAATGTGTCTCTCAGCTGAATGTCTTCACAGTTTTAAATGATTGATGAGGAATTCCACAAGTTTACATATCATACAAAAATGTACTCTTTTGGCGCTTGATATCATGTTAGCTGCTAGCATCACATACCTGAATTCTTATAAACTATCCACAGTCAAGTTGTATGTTAGGTAATGTAGTTTTTCCACTAGTATCTTTAGTTCTGCTGCACCCATCTTTTTTTTTATCGGTGTAATGCAGAGTGTGATTCAGGGGAGTCTGTGATTTCATGAAACTGGGGCTAAAGTTTTCAAATCAATTCACAGTATTTTCTTCTCTTGATATCTGCCAGTGCAAGTACAACACTAGTACAGGAAACTGTGCTACTTAATTGTGTGTAATTATCTTTTCCATGATGGGCTGAATCGTTTTTCAAACAAAAAATATTGAAACATAGACTTCAAGGATAATTGGCCATAAATGATCCAGCTAAAATGGTTTTATCTTTCCTGCTCACTAAATTCCTAAAATCTATGCTAGGTTTCATTAAAATTGTAACTTTGCGTTGATCAGCAGGAAAAATAGGAACTGTGGTTCAAGTGAATGACTTTAATAAATGGAAAACCCCACCGTCTAACCCATGGATACGCTTAATCTGTCGTTTTCTTGTTTTGTGAGGAAGTGTTGTTTACTTTGTAGTAAAGTTAGAAATCTACTTTTGTGAAAAAGTAATTGCCCCCTAAACCTAATAACTGGTTGTGCCACCCTTGGCAGCAACAACTGCAATCAAGCGTTTGCAATAACTGCCAATGAGTCTTTTAAGTCACTCTGGAGGAATTTTGGCACACTGTTCTTTGCAGAATTGTTTTTGATTCAGCCACACTAAGTTTTATTTTTTTTTTTTAAATATGAAGACCCTGCTTTAGGTCATACCACAGCATCTCAGTCAGATTTAGGTCTGGACTTTGACAAGGCCACTCCAAAGCATATGTCTTTTTTTTTTTTTTATGAAATGCTGTGTTAGTTTTAGGGCAGCACGGTCGGTGATGTAGTAGGTTAGCGCTGTCACCTCACAGCTAGAAGGACCCTGGTTAGAATCTGTGAGTTAGTCGTATGCCTTTCTGTGTGGAGTTTGCATGTTCAGGTACTCCAGCTGCCTCCCCCCATCCAAGGACATGCATGTTAGGTTAAATGGTGACTGTAAATTGTCGGTAGATTTTAATGCGAGTGTGAATGTTTTTTTTGTCTCTATGTGTCAGCCCTGCTATAGACGATAGGTGAGCTGTCCAGGGTGTAACTGTACCCGTACCCCCCTCTCGCCCGCTGACAGCTAGACTGCAGCACTCCCATGACCCTTACGAGGACGAGTGATTAAGATGATGGATGGATGTGTTAGTTTTATGCCAGATGTAACTGGAAGCACACCTTCTAAAAAGTTTTCCTTTTTTCTCCAATACAGAGTATTTGCCCAAAAGTCTAGGAGATAATCAAAAACAAACATTTGTTTTTGGTCAGCAGCAGCTTTCCCCTTGCCCAGTCTGCTTCGTGTTGGTAAATCATGAACACTGACCTTAACTGAGGCAAGTGGGACCTGCAGTTCTTTAGGGTTAGGGAGTTTTCTTCTTTTGTAGATAATGACTCTCATTGTGGTTTCATCGAGTCCAATTGATATATGTTAGTTACTTTGTTTCTTATCTGTAATTTAAATCTCTTTCGGTCACAGCAAGATGTGTTGCTTTTTTGCTATTTGAGAATTACATTTTCATATAGTGCCAGGCAAATTTAACAGCTTTCCCCCCATATTAAAATAAATCCTCATTTAAAAACATTTATTTACATTGTATTTACTCGGGGTATCTTTGTGTAATATTACAATTTGTTTGATGATCTGTCATTTAAGTGTGGGAAAAAATATGCAAATTTAAATCAGGAAGAGGGGAACAAACTTATTCACAGCACTGTCTATGCTCCACACACAAATAACTTTTCCCAGTCTATGCAAAGTCTCTTTCTTTAGAACATCTGTAACCTGGATGAATTGGAAACACATAGTTTAGGGCTTCATCTGGAACGACAGTTCTGTTTAGCTACTTATTATCTCAGAATTAACCACAAAACAAGTCACCCCATATTTATTAAAACAGACCTGTTATGCAGTCAGGATGTTAGTTCCAGTTTTATTCCAAACAGTTAGGCTATTACATGTGAAGATAGGATAGCACTGAATGGTTTAATTCCATCTCTGTATCTTCCAGATGTCTTTTGTAAAATATTTAATTGTTGTCAGACAGGCCTTAGGCCCACTCTGGAACACATTGCTTCTTTTTCTGCCTCTAGTCCTGTTTTGGAAAGTGCAATATCTGTGAGTGGGTAATGTGTTAAAAGTAACTTTCTCTTCAAGCTGTACGTTTTGTGCATTCATGCTCATGCTACATGTTGTTTCGGTTTGATTGCCACAGATTACAGGGTTTTCATTTTTAACACCCTATGTAGCAGTGTGACTTAAGCCACAATCTGAAACAAGCTGTAACTTGCCAAAACCCAACGGCAACTTTTGTTTTTTTCTTCTTTTCCTTCGGCTCAATAACATGCTGCATAAAGTATGTTATATCTTTTAATTTCCCTTTTTCCTTCAAATATACAGGATACAAACAACCTAGCAACCTGTTCTTTGAAAAGGATTACACATGCTGTATGTTCCTCTCAAATACCCAGAGGATGTTGTGTATGAATACAGGTAGACATTTGTTTTAATCATTTTGTGCAGAAATGTTTCTTCATTCAGAACGTGACTTAGTGACTCATTGTGCTCTGTAGACTAATTTTACAATCTTGAAGAATCTCATGCACCAGTTTACTTGTGCCACAAAACTGTGAATGTGATAACTGATGTGTACTTGCTGATGTGGTGACTGGCTGGCTACCTTGACGTTTGAACAAATACAATGCCTTAACAGCACTGGCTGTGGTCTGTTATTGTTTCTCATCACCAACACGTTTATGAAGTCATTATGATTGTGTTTTCTGTCTGTCCATCCCATTTACTTGAATGAGATTCAGAATGTTTAATATCTAAAAAAAACAATGGCATACATGCCCAGGTCAAGGTCGCTGTGACCAAATGCCCCATTCTCATCAACTCAGTACCTCAGGAAAGCCAGCAGGGAATTGTATTACATCTGTTGCAAACGTCTTGAGAATTGATAACTGTGAGTTTAGACAGACATACATGCAAACTGCAACTTGACAGGTTTGCAGCATGGTTTTGTATTTAGTTTAGTTTTTGGTTGTGCTGTCTTTATTTGTATAGTTAAAAAATTGCAGCTACAGCCAGTTTTCCATTTTGCTATGGGCTATCGGAAGTGCTGACCGTCACTGAATGACAGTGATACTGAAGATATCTTAAACGAATTATTCTCAAGCAAGTTCTGAAGCATTTCTACACACTTTAACACATTGTCTCATAATTATAAGATCCACATCTCATAATTATGTGAACGTAAATCATAATTGTGAGATTTTGTCATAATTACAGAAACCTGAGGCAACACTAACATTTACCCTACTGACTGTTATCAAGGCAATGAACACGCCAAACAGAACTACAGTAAGTGGTGGTCCATCTTTTAGCTTTTAGACACTAAATAGAAATTTTGCTATAATTGGATGGAAACCCGATGCCATTAACTTATAATCTCTTTTGATTGTCTAGGGGATTGAGTCAAAGTAACATCAACTTATTTAATTACACTGTTGGTTTTTATTAAAATAAAACTGTTCATAGCCACAGAATCACAAACACTCACCAGATATTTGTCACATTTTCAAATTCACCCTTGTGCACATATAAGACATGACATACCTGGCTGTGGAAGCTCAGGTGACAAACACGGCAACAATAAGAAAAAAAGTCATTTTAAAAGCCCCTACAGTCTTAATGTGGCAGTGTCAACAGTTTTCTACTGAAAGCAGGAGAAAAAGGATCATTGCAACAATTAAATATCAGTCATCTTTTCACATTTATGTGGTTTTAGGTGAGACTTTAGGTAAGACACAATTTACATTAGCTTTGAAATCAAAGCAAGCACAAGCTACTATTAAAACAAAAGTGCAAGTTTGCAATTTTGCATCTTACAAATAGGGCTGAATGATAAACCACTTTCTTTTTAGAAGCACAAATTCAAAACTTTGGGAAATAGTTTCTTGTCCAGAGTTAGATGAGACGTTAGAAGTCTGACACACTTGTCTGTTTGCTAATTATGAAACTGTAGCCATCATTTGATTAGCACAGCTTACCATCGGAACACCATATGAATCCACAGCACCAATAAAATTTGCCAGCAGAATTGTGGTTTCTTATGTTCCTATTAACTTAGTTTTATCCACATCCATAAATTTAATTAGTGCTATCCACATCCATAAATTTAATTAGTGCTAAATTGTATGTAGTACGCATACATTGTAAAACGAAGCTACAGTTACAAATCTATTTCCCAAATAATGAACGCTTCCTTTGAACTACAGTCCAACACACTGTAAATAATTCAGACAAACATCAGAAGTGAGGCGACACTGTACTGGAAAATGAATGCAATAATGTATCTAAGTTAATGTGACGGTGTAAAATGATACAGATTTCAGGTTCTATCATTCAGCCCAACCTATTAAGACACACTTTGTGCTGGTACAACACAACCTCAGCTGTGGTCTAATTCTCTTAGTATCACAGTTAACATGTTGATCTCATACATTAAGTAAGAGTGAAATTGTGATACAAATAGCACATATCTATATTTCATTACCTTTGACTGTAGAAAGTACTGTGTGTCACGACAAAAGCTCTTAGCAAAGCACTATTGACACTAATACCTCACATCAATATTTAGTCGTTGACAAGTTGTTTCAAGAAACCTTAGATTTCAGCGAGTAGAGGTTTGTCTCTAAGAAAAAGATACAACTCATAACAGCAAACAGCAAAAACGCTCTACGTGATTTACTGAGTGCAGTTACAGACGTTGCAATGTTATATACTTTATTAAAATTATCGTCTTTGAGATGAACAAATGCAAAGAGAGATTTGCAGAGTACTTCAGGCTACAGTTTTTTTTACTCACAAATTGCAATCGTGTGTGTATTTTTTGACACAATTTGAAGATAAATATGTTTAAAAAAACTTCCAATGTTTAGCTTGTTTTTCGAGATGTTGCGATATATAAACATACAAACTAAATATAAAGATACAATTAGATGCAAATTAGCATGAGAAAAAAAAAAGTGTGTAAATTGACCAGAAAAGTTGATTTCAGGGGTTTTAAGTTGCTTAATAAACATACAGAGACCGCACAAATAAACGAGAAACTGAAGAGACCATAACAACAAAGGACTGGAGTTCAAGTTTGAAGGAGGTTGAAGTGAACCAAAACTGGCCAGTTTACGGTCTGTGTGTATAACTGTCTATTTGAAAACTAGTTTATGGGCAATGTGAAAATCTACAGAATATCCATTCACTGCTGTAATGAGGTTTCATGGTTCTGACAACATCTTAACGAACAGTAAGGCTTTTTGAACCCTCCGTTAAAGGGACTGTTTCTGTCGAGTCTTCCGATGCACAAACTTTGCCTGACTGATGAAGACAAGTTTCTGATTTGCATTAAGTCACTGCTGTTTGTCTTTTTACACTGAGTAGCAGCACAAAATAAAAAATAAATACAATATTGCAAGTATTCAGAATATTGACATTCAATATAGAAATAATCAGAGGTATGGACATTTTACAGAGCTTCAGGCAGCTGAACTGTTTGGGACTTTGCACAACTTGTTTTAAGTAGAATTAGAAACCACAAACAATTGCATTTAATTATTAGTGTATTGTTTGAGTGAGCTATTTTAATAACTATCATTTTAATCCACTGTACTGTATGTATATGAAAAGCAATTAATCATTGCATATCAGACATTTTTGAGTTTTCTTTATGATGGATCATGGGGGTTTTGAGTCAGAGTTGAGGCATTTTTTCAGCCATTCTTGTATTTTAATGACCAGCTGGGAATCTGACTTTTCCACAGTGGGAGAAATGTGGTTACAGGGATCCTGTGCATGACTGTTACTATTGCTTTACGAAGAAATGTATACAACACGCAGATCCTATTTTAAAAATCTTAATGGGAAACTTTGCCGTTCTAGGATTACGACTGGGAACATTTGTCAGAATCTATGCAGAAGTCTCATTCACTGCTAAAACTTAGTAATTAACACATTATAGATCTTTTTTTTTTTTTTTTTTTACTTCTGGCCAAACATTTTTACATTTTTTGGTAAGACCTAAAGAAATCTCTTTGGACAGAAACCGTTCTGTGGTTCCCAAACTCCCCTGCCCTGCTCGTTTTCCAGCTACCGTTGCTCTGCCCACAGGTGAAAGCAGGAGTTTGGGAACCAGTAGTCTAGGTTTTTCCAGTCCTTGTGCTAAGCTACAGCAACTGGCTACTGAATGTAGTTTCATGTGTCAAGTATAGGCATGAGTGGTATGGCCCCTCTCATCTATCTCAAGAAAGTAAATTAGTGTATTTCCCTAAACATCAAATAAATCCTTCAACTTTTTTAGTGAATTTAAATTTGATTCCACCTGTTAGGAATAACCTAACAACCTTAAAGCTTCACATGTCCAATTGATGCTAAACAAAGAAGTTATGCATAGTACAAGCCCAAACAGATTGCTTCAAGTATTTAAAATGTTTTTCTTCAAATAATTAATATCCACAAACAGAACAGAGTTAATATGCTTCTATGATGTATAGTAGCTATATATTCCTCTGATAAAACCAGAGAGTAGCTGTAAGATGAGGTGACAAGCCAACAAACTCATATGAACTTAAAACAAAGAGGAATGATTTTAAACTAAAGTTCAATATACTGTAGTTAATGTTCTGTAGGACAGAGAACAGAAAACTACTAACTAGTGTAGTATTGACAGAATTAGATCCAGATGAGATTCATTACTCCAATGATGGATGGGTATAAATGGGTGGGTGTCAACTGTCCCATGTACAGTTTTACATTTGTAACAAAGTCAAAATCCTTGGTATGAACTGGCACAGTGATAGATCAAGCAAAAGCATCTCTGTGTAAATGTAACAAAGTTGGTGCAACACGACAGTGGCTGGCTAAGACTTTAGGGGGTAAAGGGGAAGAATTCATAGACCCAGACTGTGAACTAGTGAGACACAGCGAAAACAGAGGGCCAGGAAACCAGTGCCCAGCAGATCCCCTAACGCAGTCAGGTAAGGGATGGAGAAGTTGTCAGGGTCTAGACTCCTCCTCCACATCAATCGGACAATTAGGTCAGCAACATAAAGGAGGATAGCCACCTAGGGAGAGATGAAAACAGGCTGTAACTAGAGAAAATAAAATGCATAATGAAAAAAGACGAATGTGAATTTAAAGCTCCAATCTCCAATACTGAAAGCAACAACCCTACCCCTAACCCAACCCTTCTGACAAATGTAGTGATCATCAGGGTTACTTCTGCTGTTGAACTTGGTATGTGGAAGGAATGCAACAAGCTGTTAAAATATTAGTTACATGTCATAAATAGATAAACTGTTTTTCATCACAGAAGGAACACGCTTGTTTGATTTAATCCTAACAGCTTAATTTAAATAGAATTGATTATTATTAAAACATAGAAGAAGCCTGATGCTAATCAACACAATATTGACAATATCTTAGCTTAACTTCCCATTAACCAGTGTGAGTTGTAACACTATATTACAACATGCTGCTGCTAGGTGTGAAAACTAGACAGAATGTGAGCTGAGAAGTTAAAATAGATCAAATGTGGCAAGAATAAGACAAATAAGTTGTATTTTCAAGTAGTGGCTGAGATGGGGTTTGTAGTGATTGAGAAATGTGACCAACTGAACAACAAATAAAGGGATATGGAGACGTTATAGCTAACAGTGAGAGTTGGCTAAAAGTGGCTTTAAAGTTACCTAAATGGATGAAACGGTTGAAAATAATTAATTGGCTAAAACACAATAGTGAACAACTGAAATAAAAAGTTAAAGAAAAATTGAAGTAGTTGAAAATCTATCCTGTGGTTGTAGTGTACATAACTGATCAAATCTACCCCTGCAGCTGAAATTCAACTGCACACAAACTTTACATTTACCTTTAATCAAGATGCAACATAACTTACAAAAAGCTATTTTACATAAAGTTAAAATGACTTTAAGTGAAATAGTCATGATGGGTTTAGGGAGAGATCAGTTCATGTCATACGTTTGTGGAGTACACAGATTTAAAAAGAAGCTGACAAACAATTGGACAAGTTTACTCCAACTGCTTCTTTATTTGCACCTGGTTATGTTTTATGTCTTACGCTATCATCATCATCCAAGCGACTGATTTCCTAACTACCCTAACAGCAGCTCTTCCAACCAATAAAGGTCTAAACTTTCCTGGACTCGGGCAGACATGAAATCTAATCTAATTTTTTCCAAGAGATTGCTGACATTGCCAAACAGTCACTGACTCAAAGGATGTGAAATCAAATCGAGCGGAATAACAGAAACAATACCATGAAATGTTGTATTTTTAAAGACTCTCTGGTTTTTACAGCTGAGATTATGTTGGGTTGAGGAAGTCAGAGAAATTACTGTGGCACAAGTTCAGTGTATTTTGGTTCTGTCCTAGAAATCTTCATCACACAGAGCTTCTGAAACACCAGCACCTGGCACGAGTCATTTCACAGTTACGTGGCAGGTGGCAGCAGTCATTTTTATCTGAACGCACTTTGTGACTGTTGGTTTGTATCAGATGGACATGTGAATCTTCAGGGCCAACGGCGGGCCAATGAGTTCATTGGAAGTCATTTGGCATTTTCTATTTTCAGCAGAGAATTCATTGATGTGAATAAACATCTCTCATGATGTGTGTTTGGAACTGTACCTGTAGCATAGCAGCACACAAGTAGCAGATGGTGAAGGCTATGGTGACAGGAGCCTCCTTTCCCTGCAGCAGAGAGATGGCGTAGAGGAAGACCAGGTGACCGGGGATGACCAGCATCAGCAGCACACGTGCTGACTTGGAGTTCACCCCTGGAAGACACAGGTAAAAGGGGTTTTAATTCAGTTTAGTTAGTATGTATACTTAATACCATACTAGTAACTGTGTATGTGTTTCTCAAACTACTTCCTACAATATAATAAAACTAAAGCTGCATTAATCTGTAGGGAAGCAAAGTAAGTTAAAGATACTATATTAGCATATTGTCAACTAATTGTTAATCGAAACTTGGGCTGAAAGGGAGAAAAATGTTCTAAGTAAAATGCGCTGGGGTTTTTACCATGACCCCTTTGGCACTACAAACTGTGGTACACTGTTAAAGAGCTGGTGTGGTGGTCCTTTTTGACTCATTTATTTTAATACGGAGTGTACTTTAAACATATTTGACATACAAAAAATTGAAATTTCTCTAAATTCAGTTCAATTTAATTCAGCTTTATTAATATAGCGCCCATTCACAACATAAGTCATCTCCGGGCACTTTACAGTGTAAGGTTTAAGACCTTACACATTATATAAATATATACAGAGTAATGTAAATGTAAATCCATCTTTATATATCCCAGTCTGTCCTCAAACAGGCTAATTTGGAAGGTATTAAGATACTTTTTTTTTCCTGATTGGCTGTAGGTTTGGCCTCCTTATTCAACCCCAGCTAATGGGAGCACAGCCTAATGAATTCTGCATACTCTTACGTAGCTGCAGCCACAGTGTAATAGCAGCCACTGGGGATGTAAATGGAGTAACAGTAGTTGCGACCATGTAGTGATCTGTAAAGTGGATGTGAAGGGAAAGAAACTGCTGACATTATGGTACAATCATGTCTAAGTTTGCCATTAAAGTAAAAATGTAGCTAAGCTTTAGCACAGACAGTATTGTATTCTTTCTGCTGAGTAACAAAAACTGTGCTACGCCAGTTTTAAAAATGTTTGTGTAGAAAGTACACTTCCAACGTCCTGTTCTGTTCCTCACCCAGCTGCAATGCAAACAGTCTAAAGACGCTGTATTCTCCGTACTGATCTGCACAACCTCAGCGAAGTGCGGGGCAATGATGGGCTTATGTGATATTACCCTCTGATGTGAGGCCACAGCAGGCACAGTTTCAAATTCTTAAATAAGTTAAAAACACAGCACAGACAGACAGCAGACCTGCAATCCACTCAAAAGATCATTCTCTTCCATCATACCAGTTCTTTAATGTAAAAAATATTTAGATTAGAGCAACTTTAAATAGCTACTCTAACTCAGAGCAGAACGTGTTGGGGTTTTTTTTGGGAGATGAATGGATTTTCACTAGAAAATTACATTTCAACTGCTTATAGTTGTTGTTTTAACACCATTAATACAGTTGCTTTAATTCATTCAGAGATTTTACGTATACAGATGTTACGGTGTGCATCCAGTGTTACCTGAGGAAAAGAAGCTGACGCAGGGATTGGGCCAGTGCTGCCTCATTTTGTACGGCAGCACCCCTGGAATGCTCCAAAAGTGCAGGTATGTCGAAATCCTGCTGGCCTGGATGGCCACCAGGTTACCACCCACTCCTACACAAGGGACAGGAAAGATATAGGACAAACAGAGTAGCTGAGTTAAAAGAACAAGTATATGAATGAAGGTGTGACATAGATACGATTCTGACAAAAACATAGAATTTTTGTTTAAAGAAAAGTTATATCTTGCATCTTCACAATCAACTGAAAGTTATTTCACACAAGGGACAGTAAACGCATCTTAAAACTAAGCACTTTCATCGCCTGCACACAAATTAGGCCAAGTAATGACACGAGCTTGGCTCAGCCATGATCCACCCGAGGTCCATCCAAATAAACCACAGAAGCAAAAGCAAAGCTAAAATCTGGCCTGTGGAGTCGCACTAAGTGGAAAAAAAAATTAAAGAGGTGAATACAAACAAAAGCTCCACTCGATACCACAGAAAGACACGAGCGGGAACACGTACGTATGGAAAGAAACTCCACCGCAAGCAGCTGGTTGATTCCGACAGTGAAATATGATTCTGGTTGTGCTAAAGCCATTATGTGCCTTTTCTCAAATTCTAGTAGGTAACTTGTTTCTGACCGACTTTATGTTAAGATGATCTGTCATTTTCACTTCTTAAAATCTTTCCCAGATGTTTCAAGCTTCAAAGCAACAAGAAGGCTCATCAAAGCTAAACATAGATACTGAAGGTAAGACTTTATTCTTTAATTCTAGTGTGAATTGAGCCTTTATCTTCTCTTATTCACAGCCAACGTTTCTCTAGCTGGTTATAAAAGATTTTAATTTGAGTGCTGACAAGGGTATCTGCGCCTTATTCAGTCAGACCAAACACCTTATCATGTTATTTACCACCAGAAAATAACAGATGTTCTTTTGTGAGATGGAAAAGGCTTGAGGGAACTTTAGTAAAACATTATACTGATTTATATGCAAGCCAGAGAGGGAAAATGGGAAATTCAAACCAGATTGGCAAATTTAGAATTGAGAAGAGAGGGGTGTAAAGAGAGGGAGACGGAGGGAGATAAAGAAATGGAGGAAAGATGGGCAGAGACAAAATGTGAAACTGAGAGTCGATTGTTATTAAAGGCCTTGTTAGCTGTGCCAGGACACTGGGTGTGGACCATAAGTTGTTTATATCGACTTTTCTTACTCTTCTTTTCATACTCGGTGCTTCCCTCCATGCATCGCCTCACAGCCAAACCACTTATTCTGAAGGCAGCTTCTTTTTTTCCTACACACTTCGCTACATCAATCTAACACAACATTATGGGGTGAAAATCTGTTTTCTGTATATGAAGTATAAACCCTCAGACACAGTTTCTTTCTCAGATTTCCACAGTTAATTAGGATTTTATCGTGGAGAAAAGAGCTGCATGCAAATCCAAAAAGTTAACTGTAAACTATGCACATGGGTCAGTTTATAAAATCAGTAAACAATGCAAAACAGTTTTCTCTCCTCCTTCTCCTTCCTTCTGTTCTTGATTATTTCCTTTGTTCCCTCTAACTGCATGCTAACACAGCATTATGTTTTCTGTGCATATAAAGTAACGATAAACCTTCAAACACAGGTTCTGGGGTTAAGCTTTTACCTGAGTGTGTGACTGATGATATACTGACAGTATCAATGGTGGTTAAGACTCAAAGTCACACTCTGACCAAGTTGATTCAGTCGATGCTTTGTCAGTCATAAATAGCACGTTCAGAATTTTTTAACTTTTCTTTTTAACAATGTTTAATGAAAACCTCTTCTGAGGCTGCAAAACTGAACTTCAGAGGGAATCATGTTCTTGAGTTTGGCAGCGCCGCACGTTTTATCCCATTAACTGTAAATTATATAGACAGTTAAACATTTTCCCATATTTCAATATTATTTTAAACTGGTTTCCTAACTTTCAGACAACCACTGGTTTCACTTCATTTAACAAAGGTCATTTAAATCCACTTGAAAAAAAAAAGAACCTTTCTGAATATTTTCTAGGGTTTTGTATCATAACATTTTTGCAATTAATTTTATTTTGAAAAGTTGTATATAGTTGCTTATATTTGAGAAATTTGTGAACCTTAAATTCACTTTGAATTTCTAATGTTACTTCTTACTGTTATTTGACTAGATTGCTGAAGTTAATTTACTTTTAGTTGAGCACATTTTAACCACAGTAACAGTACTTTCACTTGAGGAAAATCATTTTGTACTCTTTGCACCTGTACACCTTTACATCCAGCACTAGATATCAGCTGTGGCTTCAGATTCATAGGATATTATTGAATATATGAACCTTTTCCTGATTAGACCCTGCAAAACAAAAGTTAAGAGAAGGGAAAATAAATAAATAAATCCATAAGCTGCCAGTGGCTATCCCTAGTTGAAGGGATGAAAAATGCATTCAGCATGTTGGTGGGCATTAGTGATGCACTCAACACTAAACCTCAGTCAACTTTCAGAGAGAGACATTCGTATTCTGCTGTGAAAGCTGAACTGCAAACTTAGTACGCTGCTTGGATTCATACAGGACAAGAAGCACCCAGCGAGCACACACTGTGCCTCCAAATGTAACTTTAAAATGTCTGAGGCAGGACCAGGTCTGAATACATAAGCAAGTGTATCTGACTGAAATGAATACTTTGCTTTCACCTTAAATGCTGCTGCCGTCTGTCTCTGGTTATGTGTACCTGAGGATTACTGTGCTCACTGCTGAATGTTTAGCATTTTCCTTGACTTTACAGTGTTGTGAAAAAGTATTTTCCCCTCTTCCTGTTTTTTTTTTTTTTGCATATTTGTCACTTTTAAATTAATCAAATCATCAAACATATTTTAATTTTAACCCAAGCAATTACTGAACGGGTTTTATATAGTTTTTAAATGATGTTTAAGGGAAAAAAGCTGCCCAATCCTGCCTAGCCCTATGTGAAAAAGTAATTTCACTTAAAATGTTATTCCGTGGTAACTGGACCAGAAGGCTTCATCAGTTCTGAGTGACTGGCTGGAGCAGCAGGTTTAAAGTCTAAGAACTAAAACAAGAACAACAAAGTCCACTTGCCACGGAGTAAAATTTTTTGGGATAACCATGATGAGGACGACTGATAATCTTCACTGACATTCGCTTAATAAACTAAATCATCAGTTAGAAACTGCATTTTGTATTTACAGGTTTTCTTTGTAAATAATTTACATCATGATTTAATGTTGCACAGTGTGAGAAATATGCAAAAAAAATCACAGTGCAAATAGGGACCATGCTTATGTGCCTCTAATGGCTGAAATGCAGATTTAACACTTTGTGGCATAGTTAGCTTTAAAGTTCAGTCAGCTTACCATTGATAACAGGTGTAAAGACAGCCATGCCCTCAAAGTTTGGATCACTCACTGTCTTGTCCAGTATAAGGCCTCCGAAACTGGAAATTACAAACACAAATGGAATCAGGACCACATGCATTCACTGCCAGGTTTAAATGGGGCTGGTATTTTTCTCCACTGAACATCTTACTACCTGTATTACTTATATAAATTCATATGTAGTCAAGTGAGACAACAAAAATGACAAAGTATGGATTGTTTTCTACAAAATTCTTTTGCCTGCAGCAAGACATTTCACAGCACTCAGCTGTATTGAAGTTATATGTCTCCTTTTTTAGTTCTATTCAACTCTGTCAGTTTTGATTAATCTTTGAACAACAGTATATAAATAAAAGGTCATAATTAACCATTTATATTACAATTAAAAGTGAAAATGTATGAATATACAGTATGTACCTGCTAATGGACATAGCTATTATAACAGGCTGCCATCCTGAGCGGAGAACCTCCCTGATCTGAGGGCTCTGTCGGGCCACCACCACCCAGACTGGTATCAGAGCCAAGAAGAATAGACACACCAGGGGGGGCAGGTACCATATGTCTGTAGATCAAACAGGTGAAATGTGTTGGAATTCAGCTTTATATTGTACAGTATGTGAATTTACTGTATATCACTATGAAATCCCTCTTTGACAAGTCCTGTAATATTAGCATCTGTTTCAAATTAATACATAACATACTGTTATTTTCTCTTCTCTGTATACTTTAAACACTGAGCCATTAAAATTGAACCAATAGAGGTTAAAAGTCCTTGTTCTGTCCAAAAATGTATTCAAATGTGTATCTAAAGATAATATGATGCTGGTTATGCTAACAGTCTAGGCTGATCGAATAAGGTCTTTTTCTTCCAAAGTCTTTCCAGTATAAAATTCCCTTTCGGCATTTCACCATACCATACTTCTTAGCTGAGTTGCAGTGGAAGGAGAGTAATAAAATTTTGTACTATTACTTCAGCTTTGGAAGAGAACCACTCACTGTGACTAATTTGAAAGGGTGAAGCAATTATATTGCCTTCAGAATGTTTTAATACATTTCACACAGAACAGGGCTGTGGATTTTGATGACCATCACTTGCATAAGAAGGATTTGTTGGGGGTGGGGGTTCCTAATGGCTAAACTAGACTGGATTGATTACAGCTGACAAAAGCTTTTACCAAGTAAAACTTGTTTCAATGTTCGAATGGGCTCATGGCTATCATGATGTGTGGGAAAATAAATCTGACTTTGCTGCCACCTTGTGTTCTGGTTGTCAGCATGTAACGGTCAACTGGTTCCCTCTTCCTCCTGATTCAAAATGTCTCTTTTATTGGGAAAACAGTAACTCCAGGTGCACAGAAGTGTGTCATAAATCAGAGCTACAGTCTGGCTCATTTCTCCATCACTGTACGTACTCACCTATATACTCATAGAGCGTGCTGCTGACTCCGGCCAGCAGGGACAGGGTGATCAAATCCCCCAGACTGGCAGCGATGGGGGTGGCCACGTTGTCAGGGTTTATCCCCACCTTCCTGGAGCCGATGATCACTCCAATCATCACAAGGCCTGTAGCAGGGAGCGGACCAAGGTGGAGTGAAGAGTGACAACAAAAAGAAAAAACCAAGAAACCAGTAACGACATTAATAAAATAAATGAAAATGTAAACAAAAAGACACAATGTGGGGGTATTCTGGGAGAAATCTTTCATCAGAGCTACAGTGCATGACACATCGAGCTCACAAAACTATCTAGAAAGTTTTTTTTTTGCAATAAAAAAACAAACTGAATTTACAACTGAGTGATATATGTACAATAAAAAGAAAAAAGGTTTATAGGGAAATATGGCATTGAAAGGAAAGCATGAAGTTACTCCCCTCTGAGACATGGGACTCTCATCTGGAACATTTATGTTGAGGATAAATTATAGATTATGAAGTAATTACACAGGAAGTGGTGATATGGAGATAAGTCCTGGCTAAATTATTCCCTTTAAACACAGGCCTTTCATGTGTAAAACACAAAATCACATGCAGAATACAGTCGTATTACTTCATTGTTAGTTTCATTGCGTGTATGACCAAGCAACAGCACAACTCTGGTGAGCACACTAGGCCACAATTAGTCAAATATAATACAGACTGCCACCATCTAATAGCTTTTTGAACTGAATTACCTTAATAAAGTCAGAGAGCACAAATCTCATAAATACACTGAGCACAAGTGATGGACAGTATGTGTGTATTGCTATCACCAGTCAAAGGTCAGTACAACTTTCTGATGTGCAAAAACTCCTGAACGCCTGAAACTATGTTAAAAAAGTGAATATGGGCAAAAGTCATTAGTGAATGAAAGTGCCTCGGGCTACTAACCTAAAGAGAGAGCAGCTACAAAGGCGGTTGTGATGCTGCTGGCACAAAGTACAGCTGCCTGGTCCAGTTCAACACCTCCTCTAGAAATTGCCCCTAAACACACGGCTGCCACCGCTGCGAGGAAGCCCACCACTGTGGCCTGAACCTGCACAAAATGAAAGGGGGACACAAGGAGGATAACTCATCGGCATAGATGTGACTTAAATGCATGAGTTTCATTCGTACACTGTCCAAAAAGGAGGGAAAAACCTGATAAATTTTCATGCCTTTTTTTTTTTTAACTATTTTTCCTGAATAATAATAATGAAAGTAAATAAAAAAGCCATTGGAAAACGTGATTAATAGTTCATTAAGCAGTACATTGTACTGAGAGTATAGTTGAGAAACTACTTAAAACATAGTGAATAGATAGAGGTAACCAAACAACATAGGGAATCTCAATCACAGCGTGTGTATGTGTAAGGAATAACTAACCTGTATTAATGCCAGATTGCTGCACACCATGGTCCACTGTTTATCAGGGTCATCCATTTGGCCTGTGTTGGCCTGAAAACATAGACATATCACCAATCATTTTAATTATATTGTGTGGGAAAGGCAGTTTCAATCACCTAGGTTAAACACACACAACCAAATAAAGTAGAACATGTTTGTAACAAGTTTATGTTGGTATGAAATATTACAGTTCTTTGTTTTACAACACAAACGTTATGCCGAAAGCAGACAAGTAAAAATTATACAGCATCAAGGGATTTAGAGGGAATGCGGTAATAAATTACACTGTACTTTAGTGACTGCACAGTGAAAGTACCACCAGACTCTGCAAGTAACCTGAACCTCAGCAACATTACTGTTCCTCAGCCTCATAATAATGGTAAAAATATACACAAGTATTTTATAGCTGTAGTTATAAATGTAATTACGTCTTTCCAGTCATAGTAACCAACAACACGTGACCCTGCCTGCTCTTTTGTTTCTGTATTCTAGTTTATGCGTACATACATTTGGCTTTAAATTACGATCAACTGAATTAACTGTACAACAACGTATGTTTTTAACATTTTGTATGTAAGGTGGTACATTTAAATCACACAAGTTGTCATGTTTGGTGATGAATATAACATTTAAATATATAAGCTTTAAATACTCAAGACTCAAAGGTTTTTATGTGTCACAATGAGCTCATACAGTGAAGAAACGTAACACTAAAGCGTCTCTTACAGCAGTGGAGAGCCGAGCAGCCAGTGTCATCTCCAGGTTTCCTTTGAGTCCAACCAATGCAGGAACCAGGATGAACACCTCTGTGATCACCTTAAACACCTCCCAGTGCTGGAACACACAGACACACACAGGCGATTAAATACTGTATGCAGAAAAACACAAACACACACACACACACACACATATATATCGCTATTTTGTTTACTTACATGTGTGTATTTGAACTAAAAAAAAATGGAAACCGTGTCATCTCCACCTCCACAGAAGAACCCTCTGAACTTTGTGCCTTACTGATGCAGTTAAATAAGCACATCACATATTCTAGACTAACCCAGTAGCCTACTTTTCCTGTTTCCACATCTCTGAGCATCATATGACACCACGCCACACCGCACAGGTTCACCGGGTTTAGAAGATGCACAGTCCAGGGAGTCTGCCTCTTATTTTCTGACTACAACTCAAGCTGGCACGTCCAAGACAGTTTTCATCTTTAAATAGATGCACAAATAAAATGAAGAACACAGCTGCCAAGAGGAGAGTGATGTGGAGCAGAGGCAGGAGAGGAAGGTAGAGAATTAAAGATAAGATGAGAGAGCAGGGAAAGAGGAAAAAGGACGACATTTCAATGTCATTCTGAATAATCAGAGGCGGATAAAACTAACCTGAGAAAAGAACCAGAGAAAATGACAGAAGAAAATATCTTGGCTGGCAGAACAATGACCAAAAAATAAATAAATCACATAATACAGAAAACAAAGGACATGAACCAGAAGCTTTTCTACCACTGACAGCTAATTCTAAAGACTGCTGGGCAGAAACTTAACTGTACGTTGTTCTACCAGCAAACCTGTCGAAGCAGCTTTGATTTGCAGCGTAAGTTGATATGGACAATTTGGTGCATCAATAAAAGGAAAATGTCACAAAGTGCTAATGAAACAGACAAATAAATCATGATATATATTAAGCATGTAAATGTCACCAGAGCTGTGTGGAGCAATAAGGAAGTGGGAACGTTGAACTGTTCTATACACATTGCATTTACTTAAATATTGACAGGTTAATTACATATACATATATTACATATAATAATTACACATTTTGCTGCACTCGCTTCTTCTGCAATAGTATAATCGGACCTAACAAACACCCAACTAGAAAACTAGTTCACGGTCACATGAATGTAGTGGACGGGAAAACATTCTGTGGAATTTTTGTTCTGCTGATTTCATGTCATGTTTCAGTTCTGTTAAAAATTTGAACTTTATTTGGAAAGAAACCTGATTGCTGTGAGTCCATGTGAAGTCTGAGTAAGAATGCACGGGCCAGTGGGGGAAAGACTAACACACAGTTCATGAGCACAGTGACCAGTAGGGGTGTGCCTTTTAAATGCTGGTGTATGAATCTATCTACACATCATCCCGAGCTTCTGGGTTAGTAGATGGACTAGTAGCTGACGCCTGTCATATTTGGAGACTGTCTCAGGATATGGCCCACTTCTGCTTAATAGTGCTGCTGCTGGGCTGTGATGGGCAAGAAGCCAAAACACTTTGCTACAAGAAGCCAAAACTTTGCTACTCGGGATTTCTCAAGAGTAGATTATAATATTTTTGCCATTACTGTCAATATAACTACTGAAATCACCAGAAACAACATTATTACATCATCAGCATATACAGTTATCCGTTTCAGAAATACTGCAAACAGTGTGGACATCGATATTCTGCTGTGCGATAACATTCTCTCTCTCTCTCTAACTTTTCCCACATCTAAATCGGATTTGGAACGCTCAGAAAAGTGGATGTAACACAAGGCTCCATTTGTTGAACAATAAACAACAGTGTCAGCAGCGAAGCAGAAGTGTTACTGCTGTGCATGAAGTACCTATTTCAATATCTCCATCCATCATCAATCAGTCCGTAATCCCACAGATACATCATTCTACCCACCAAATCGTCTGTGCTGTTATCTCTCTGTTTTTAAGGAAGCGCTGCACTCCATCTTCCTTTCACCTGTACAATTATCCCAGACTTCTGCCTCTGTCTACCGATTAGGCCATCAATCACTCTGGCCATGCATAAAGAAAGGCAAATGAAGCTGACTGGCAAACACAGAATGTGTAATACAAAGGGCAATGTTAATCTGATCCTATTTTATATAAGCGTCCATATGAAACAATGACTGTTGAGACCAGGTAAAGTGAATCTCTGCCTCATTGCCCCCTTACTGTTTATTATTCAAACACTGATTGCTTAAGTGAAAAAGAGAAAACATGTTAGATCCTCATACTTGTATAAGGTCCATAACAACACCAGCGGAGACCATTCCGAGCCCCGACACCAGGTACGGCACTATAATCTGAGCAGCAATCAGCCAGGAGCTCTCTGGTAGGAAACCGTGCTCTGATCGAGTCAACTTCCACGTCACGCCACGTAACTTCTTGCCCTGGTAGCGCAGCTCCAGCTCAAGACGAGTGACCACCATGTTCAACACCAAGTTCAAGCACTTAGCTCAACATAGGGTAATTCCAAGTGGAACATAAATTATTTAGTTGGTGTTTTGTTAAAATTTGAGTTTCTGAGCGCTCTGTGAAGCGAGCAGGGAGAATGCTAAAGGAAAATCCAACAGCTGTTTTCTTTGGTTTCAAGTAGTCACTGAAGCCATTCTCAAAAAAATGACAGACTGGATTTGTGAAGGCATGGTTGTTCCAGTCTTAAAGGACTACAAAGAAAAGACAGTCTCCTCTTTAATCATTCTTGACTATGAACAAATGAGACAATCTGCTTATGATGTTTCTGACTTGTGAAGAGAATGAAACAATCAAGTACGTCCATACTTCAGATGTTCAGAGGAGAAAACAAGGAGAAGACTGTAAAAACTGAAGTTCCCATTAAAATGAATCCACTTTTTTTATATTAAAAAATCCTAAGGCTTTAACTCCAACTTGGGGGCAATGAAGCGTGACATTTTTGGCCCAGTCGTGAGTCAGCAATGACGAGGTGTCCATTTGTCAGCACCACTGGGGAACACAATCATTAACACCATGTCTGATTCACAGGTCACAGTATTTCCTACAAGCGCAGATGCTCCACAGCTGCAGTCGAAGTCTTAGTTTGTCTTTAACTCGACTACCTTTTTAATTAAAGTTAGTAGGATAGTTTTGACATCCATACACAGAATAAAAAGAGAGATCAGATTTAAAGTCCTGATTCTATGAACTAGTCCAGAATAGATTTGATTTAGTTCAAAGTCCTTTCAGTTAAATTTAGTGTTTGTTGGATGTAGTCCTGAATCCACGTGATCCAGTTTGGAATCCAGTTGACCTCCAGAATAAAGACACAGCTGTATCATCTTGCCATGGCAGCTGAATTATTGACAGCAGCAAAGATGAAGAATTCTCCAAGAGTTAGAAGTAGCACGATCACTTTACATCCTCAAATGTTTCTCTTCTGAGAGGCCCACGATGAGGATGGAAAGAGAAAAACAAAACCAGCTCTGTAATGTCATTAAAAATCTAAAAGGTCCACTGACTAGATGCAGCAGCCAGCTTCTGGCAAGCTGAAGTGTTTCTTTCCTCCTGTCAGCATCAGGGTAGTCCTGTTCCCTCCGCTCCGCTCTGCTGTGACGTAGCAGAGAAAGAGGCAGGTCTGTGTGCGCTGGCCGACATGCAAACTCATGAGAGAAACAACCGGCTTACAGCCTCTCGCTCTCCCCATTTCTCGCTGTGTGTCTGCCTCTCATCCTACCTCCCTCTTGCCATGTGACATTCCTCTTTCTACGTCTGCCGGTTTCCCTGCATTTCTCTCTTCTTCCGTATCGTGACTCATTCTTTCTCATAATGAATTGCCTCCATCTCCATCTCCAATCCACCTGCTACAGACTACACACACCGCGATTTTGCCGTCAGCACTGGTACTGTATGTCTTTCTGTAAAATCACATGTAAGGCCAACCAGTCATATGGTCTAATGTGACTCAAACGTTGTCTTGCTTTAAAGAGGCTTGACTGATTTGAATATTTAATTTGAGAGCATTTCTCAGGTCACAATAATCTTCAAATCATATTTCAACCTGTTCTCTTACACACATATATCAAGCTCTAGTTTTCTTTTTTTAATGTAGGTGATGTGAGGCTACTGTGGTAAGTAGAAAAAGGTTAATTTCACCTACAGTGGTAACTGAAAGTTTGAATTGAAATCTTCAGTATTTTCTCTATTTCTGCATAAATATAATCTGTAACAATGCTGTTACTTTTAAATCAAGATTACTATTTACAATATCAGTTCTGAACACTTCACGGCTTCGTACCCACATTCAGGGAGTTGAATGCAACCAAATTAGAACCGACTTGTGCCAATGTTATTTGGATCATGATAACACAGTTACCTACCAGGAAATCTGGTAGGTAATTCAGTTTGTAAGTAATAGCATTGCTAATTGACAACTTGACGCACCAACTAATTCTCGTATAAACCTATACTTCTGTCTGTAGAACAACAGTGGGCCTTACATTAATCCTCTCTTTAGCTGTGTATTCGTCATCAGTCAACAAAAGCTAGATGTCTGCATTACTTTTCTTCCTCACCTACACACCATCTTATTTATCATTTATATGCAATTAAATAAATATAGCAAACACAGTCCTTGGTCCTCCCACACCCTGCTTTGTATTTGGCATAATATTTGTTTTGCTCAAACATTAACAGCATGTAACACTCTGGCTTCTGGGAGGTGGACCAACCTTCAGGTTTATCTTAACCACAACAACCCCAATTTACAGAATGCTTCAGCTGTGTCGTGGTTGAGAATAATAGAATGAGAAAAATGGAATGATTTATTCAAAAGTCCAAGGGTCCTTTTCAAGCTGACAAGTATTGTAATGGAGGCAAAAACATTTCCCACAATTTGTTAATGCAGCCCATGTTTGGTAAAACTTAGCGAGCCTTGGAAATCAAATAAAAGCCACTGGGATCAAGAACTGAATCAGCCCATTGGCAGATGTTGAACTTAGGACATAACATGTTGCAAGAAAGTTACAGGTACAACAACCAAATCCTGTTGTTAAAGATCCATAACTACAACAGGCTACGGTAATAATTCTAATTGCTGATAGCCTTGATGGTCTTTATCTTCCATCCATTCAAACAGGCTACGTCCCCTGTGCTCTGACAAACTGCTCAGCCAAAAACATGACTAATTGCCCTCCATCAGGCACAGAAGAATGAGAACAGATACTGTAGAGGAGAAGGGAGAAAATACTGATGAGCAGCATATTGACTGAAGGGAAAAAGCCATATGAGGATAGTTGTGTGTTTATCAGTCAGGGATAGAAAGAAAGAATGAGATTATCAGCTCATCATAAAGCAGTGTGTCTGTCTGCCCCGGGTCCAGCTGGCCAGGGACGTTTAGCACTGCGAAAAAAAGGCATAACTAAGCAAACATGAACCGGTAACTACCGTATTTTCCGGACTATAAGACGCATCTGAATATAAGCCGCACCAGCTAAATTTCGGGGAAACTGCAGATTATTCCATATATAAGCCGCACCCGACTATAAGCCACAGGTGTTTTAATGTATAAATACCATATATGAGGGTTCCTGCTACCACGGAGGGGATTGTCGGGACAGACAGAGATGACTGTTTGGGAACGCAAAGCGCCCCATTTATTAACATTTGAGACACACAATAAATCTTTCAATCAATCAAACTTTCACATCTTTGACATGACGAACAGCATTCGTGCAGTGCACAAATAATTCAACGGTGCGCTCCCAGCGCACGTCATAGTACTGTAGCAGTGCAGTATAACAAATAAACAAAGCTTACAGCGCTTGGGCAATAACGTTAAATGGCTAAATTTAATTCGTTATTAAAAGTGATTGTCTGTAACACGACAGTACAGGTGCGTCTCACCATTGATTCATTGATGCTAAGGGTACCTGCAGCAGCTCTATTTCCTTGTTTGACAGCCAGATGATTGCCTTTAACTTAAAAGCAGCATCATATGCACTTCTCCCTTTGTTTTCCATAATGAGGGTGTGTGCATGAACACTTCCTTGGCGCAAACTGTCTCGCTCTCCTACTGTCTGTCTTGCTCTCGTTCTGTCTCTCATACTGCATTTGGGCTCACTTGGTTTGTTTTGCTCTCGTTACTGGCGCGAACTGTCTGTTTCGCTCTTGCGCTTCCTTGATAGTGCGCCCCTGGTTCGTTAGAAAATCCACGGATAAGCCACACCGTTGTATAAACCGCAGGGTCCAAAGCAAGTGAAAAAAGTAACGGCTTATAGTCCGGAAAATACGGTACTCCATATAAATTAAAATGTTGATTTAAAAAAATGTTCATGATCCAGTCAAACGTTTGTCCCTCTTATTTGAAGAAGGCCTCACTGTCAAACTTCTATCAGGTTTAAAGCTACCTTTGACTTATTTTTGTGATTTATTGCAGAACTGTTGAATTAGACAGACTGGGCTTGGCTAACTGAATATAAATCTAAGATAACTCTGCTGTAAAGATGATCTATGTTTTGAAAGCTGCAAAACCCACAAAAACTAAAATAAAACAAAAACCAAGGTATGAACCAATGCTGGGGTCAAGAATTGAAGTCTGAACCCACACTGTGGATTTGGAGACTCCAGATTAACTTGCGTTTACTATACTTTTACTATTGCTCAAAATACAGTAGGTCATTAGACCAGCTTTAATGCCAGGCAATACAACACCCAATATAATACTACAACCAACTATCACTACTGCCAAAGTGTCTTATGATAGCTGACTGAGTCAGTTCAACTTGAATTTTTCGTCACACAAAGTCACACTTTCAAAATCTCCTTTAGCACTTTATGTACTCACCTGTACAGTGTCCAGCACCATGCCAGCAAACACCATGCCCATCCCTGCCAATAGGTAGGGAAAAAGCACCTGAAGACAGATAGCTATGGACGACTCCTCCTCCGCCTTGGCCACTGACACTTTCTTCCTCTCCTCCGCCGGCTTTTTGGGAGGAGGCTGGAGGACCGAGGGCAAGATGAGGTCATCCTGTCCATCTAAGGTGTCTTCCTTGTGGGTGCTTGGACTCTTCCCCTTGGAGCGGGACTTTTTGTTCTTTTTCCTCTGGCGGGTCTGTTGTGGTAGTTTATCCTCACTAGGCATAATGGCAGTGGTGGTTCTGAAAAGTGGGGAAGTTCTGGCTTAATCTGGGGACACAGAATAAAAGGGGGGATAGGATTTTATTTTTCTGTGTGAGTAGGTGAACTGACAAAAAAAGATGATTATAAATGCACGTCAAATCAGACACACTAAATATAGACTACAGTAAATAAAAAAATTTAAAGTAGAGTCAGCTAATAGCTAAAATGAAGCCTAAAATTGAAACATTACACTGTATTTATCCATAATACATACTGTGTATGTGTGTACATAGAATATCCCGTTGTATATAGTGTCTATCTTATTTTATTTTTTTGTATGCTTGTTTCTACTTTTTGCTATCTGTACTGAGCTGTGGTAACACACTAATTTCCCCACTGTGGGATCAATAAAGTATTATCTTATCTTATCTTTACAGCTTTCTTAAGTACGAAAACTAAGAATCTGAAAGAAATTACCAAATAAAGGATTGGAAGGAAGGGTTGGTTTTAAAAGTTTAGACAAAAAGTATTAAGCTGGTACTTATTGAACACAATCTTGATTTCAGCCTAGGATTCAATTCAGCTGTATTATTGGTATATTCAGTTATATTGTTGACTCTTTTACTGGCTGATTTAAGTTAGTTGACAAAAAAGATGCAAGTCATGTAACATCTCTCTTGTATTAATCTACTATAATCTCCTGTGACTTTTTTGTATATTATTTGTATTTCTATAATAATTGAATGAATGTGAATCTAAAAAGTTGCCAGTTTAATCTAAAAAGACATCAGCTTGTACAAAGACTTTAATTTACTGTAATGAATAGTCGTGATTGTATACAATCAAGACAATTACAAGTAACAAGTATATTCTAGTTTCACACAGAATATAAGCCAGTGGTATTTTCAAAGACCAGCAGTTTCTTGAAAAAAAGGTTAATGTAACGTCAGTACAATACCCAAAGAGTCATGCCAACATCTACATGATAAAATATCCTGTATTATATATATATATATCCCAATAAACAGTGTAAAAGGAGACAGAAGAGTACTGAATTATTTATTTTTATCAAACTATTTAATTCATTTTTTTAAATTGTCTCGTCTAAGAATCTACTCTAACAAAGTAAAAAATCTTATTATTATTTTTTTGGTACACCAGAACACTTTATTTTGAAGTGTGCTGAATTTCCGGCACCACGCTTTTATTTTTGAACTACTGGGTCCTGCTGCAGAGCGACTTACGGGCGGCTACGTGACACCAAAAATGTTAAACCTGGTTTTATTGATATTGAAGACAAAGGAGAAATGCTCTGATAAAAACAAATAAACAAACATGACGGTACATAAACTGCAGGAATAAATTAATGACTAATTTTTCTCGAACGCTAACAAAGATGGCCGCCGACTACCCGGATAGTAGGCAGAGTATCTAGTGAAACATGTTAAAATAGTTTTATCGTGCAGCGAACGAAATGGGTTTTCGCGTCGGATCGTTAGAAGACACTCTCTGTATTAGGATACTGTCATCAAAACACAATTAAGTGTTTTTACACGACCGTCTCTGCTTTTTAAACATCGCCGGCTAGTTAACCTCTGAGGAAACCGTTGTTGAGCTCTTCATGCTAACGAGGGGCGTACTGGGGCTAGCTTAAAACGACTTTTACAAACAGAACCAATTTTCTAAACCATTCGTCAGACCGAAGATGTAACGTTAAAAGCTGATAAGAAACTTACAGAAGCTCACTCAGTGCTGTTAAGTCATTTAACATGATGGAAGTTTTGATTATCCATTCAGTGCCAACTCTATCCGAAACCAAGACCAACAACAACGTTGAGCTAATGATACTTAAATCGAGCAATGTAAATACACACAGTGTCGACGACAGACTCCCGGAAGTCTCGCGAAATGTTCATCTGCAGCGCCATTAGTCCCGCATCACATCAATAAAATCCACAAGAGTCAAAATGTTGTGTTGACATGCTTTTCTCCTGAAGGCTGCCATGTGTACATCCCATAATACCGCTGCTCCGGTAACCTATGGTTACACAACCAGACGCTTTCTGATTGGATAAACACAGGACCAAAAAAAAGTGGCAACGTGTAGTCCCGCCTCTCTGTGGAAAGCCTGCTCATGTGTGGAAATATTGGGAAAAAAATGTTCCACAGACTGAATAAATCCCAAAGTTACATGAAGTATTGACTCTGCAAATAGTGTTTTATTAGTAATATATTCTTATTGTAAGACCAGAGGTAAAGTAGATTGTGTGACAAAATCAGGACACGTGAAAGTCATTCAAAATTAAATACGTTGACAGTAGACAGTACTCCATGGACCCCAATAAGGAAACCACTGGAAACTGTGGAACTGACAGACTCCACAGTCCATATTTTGGGCACCTACAGAGTAACTAAAGCAGCCTCCACTACAGAGCTTTGGTTGCTGCTCTTTTGCTGCAATTAAGACAAAGGCTGTGGCTGTTTTTTTTTTTTGTTTTTTTTGACCAAGAACTGACTTAAGCGTGTAGAAAGTGAAAATTTGTTTCTGTAGCCTACAAAAAGCTGAGATTTGCATGTTTTTTTCTTACCTTTGTCTTCAGAGCTTCTGGGTGTGAAGTGAAAGCAAGCTCCCAAGAACGACGGTGAATATGCTCAACGTGCTGCGTGTGTTTGTCTAAGTGTAACTTAGTGTCTATATTAAGGTCATGTGTATGTTTCACCTTCTATCTGCTGTTGCATTTTTGTACGTATGTGTGTGCATTAAGCTCAGTGTCTGTGCCTGTGCGCATGCCATGTGTGAGCGTGCATCATGGGGCAGCGTCTTGAATTTCATGGCATTGGCAGATAAGGATATCCACCGACTGTCTCTTTCCATCTCTGGTAAAGTGATGACAGCAGCAGGCACCTACAGCATTTTCACTTTTAACACATTATCCCTCAACACCTCTGCTTTATTTATAGCTTCATTAAAATCAAATACTAAAAGTAGAATGTTAATACCTATTGTAAAAATTATCTTGAGTATGCAGTTGCTATTAAAAGGTCACCACACTGAGTGCGTGCTGTGACATTTAACGGTTATGTCATAGTGATTATGTATCATATGTTAGTGGTGAGTGTCATTTATTTATTTAACCCATATGTGTGTGACAAATCTATGCACTAAAACATTTCAGATAATAAGCTAGCAGTTGTATGTACTGTACGTATTGATTGATGTATTTTGTTTGCTGCTGCACTATGTTCATGGCTGTAATGAAAAAGTCATTATTTTCTATATGAAGACATGTTTGAGTGTATAGTCAACATTAAAGATACTATTTCTTACTCCACTATGTGGTCAGTGAGATTAATTTTTATAAATACTGATTTGATTCAATCATTGATTTATTTTTTATTTAAAAAAAAAAACTACTTAATGCAGTTTAAAGTAAAACTAAATGAATGATGCCGTCTAACATCAGTATTTTTTTTTGTATTGTCACTCTTGTTTTCCAGTACTGGTGACCACAAGTTACTGTAACTCAACAGGAAACTATATGGTAATCATATGCGGTGCCTTCTGTTGTTGTGGGACCTCCCGATGTTTAAATATAAGGCCACCTACCTAATAAGTGAATTTAAGGTGATGCAGAAAACACTGATATTTAACCCACAGCCGTTCCTTCATTCCCACTGACAGGTCTGAATTCCCTCACTAGGTGGCAGCATGAATTAAAGAGAAAGGTACTAAAAAAGGTTTTGATCATGTCTCTATTGCTTCTAGGGCCTTTAAAAAATAAGCAAATAACTTACGCATTAGCAACATAATAGTGGAGCTAAAACCAAAGCCCAGTGGAGAGACTCTGTTTTCATAAGTGCACTTGAACACCTGCTCCTAACTGCAGCAATCGAACAAAGACGCTTGTAAAAATGTCCAGCATATTAGAGTCGACAAGTATGAAGACCAATTTTCCAAGATCTTTCAAAGTAGGAAAAAAAAACTACTTACAGGTGTGGTTATTTCTGGTGGTATCAACAGCACGGTGGTCTGCCAGATGATTTGTGTGCAACAGGCTTTAAGTCCCGGTATTATTTAAGATTACAGTAACTTGATCTGTGTTATAGTTATAGATTCCTTTATCCCTCTATTCAGAGGTGGAAAGACCCTGGAGGTTATGGAAACCTGGTTTACGGCCCCTCACTGTTTATTTTCAACTCATATTAACTATAATCAAAACCAGAAAACACTAAGATTGCCTTCCCATATGTTTTCTTATACATTTCAGTCATGATCTTTATGTGTACACTATGTGTTTTGTGGTGTTCTTTGGCTTCAGATCACCATGCCTGCATGAGCCCTGGCATTTTCAGCACCTCATTAACACCTTCATGTAGACATGCACATGCATGCACAGACAGGTATACATAAACTATATATAAGGACACACACACACACAGACAAAAACACACAACAAAACACATTATTGGCACTGCAGAGCTAACTATGGAGTAGTATTGAGTAAAGGCATAGCTTCACATACAAGCTGCATAATTTAAAATAGTCACAGCATATTAAACACAGGTATGAGCAACTGTTTTCTTGACAGATACGTATATCATCTCTATTCAAAAAGCTTGGCTGGAGTATTGTCATTTTTGTATGTGTATAAAACAGATGTGACATCCATAAACTAACTAATGCCACCACTGTAATCTGACAAGCATTCAGGCCTGTATAGATCACACCTGAACTGGCACAGCTGAGGGGAAAATCGAATAACTTGAGTCTTGGGATGGGCACTTGACTTCTTCTGAAAGTGTGAAGTGACGTGATGGTAAGTTGAGAAAGGAACATTTTGCCTTTTCAAGATCACTACCCCAGCAGGAGGTTGTTCACTACAAATTAATGCTGCAAAACACTATTCACACACCCACAGTGAAGTTCATGTTAAGGATAAGTTTTCATTTTGTTTTCTTATATACATTATGGTACATTGAGTGGTTGATTGTCAGCTTCAGTGCTGCATACCAACACATATCTAGTACATACAGCATATTAAGCTGAATATTACTGGCACCGTGCCAGTGTTTCAAAATACCATAAGTGAGAGTAGTTTACAGAATAAATGAATCATCAGGATGAATGGATGAAACTGAAACTATATGATGTCCCAAAAGCTTGCTGACATTGTTTTCAGGTGGAGAATGAGAGGAGCATTCACTAATGCCGTGTGATTCAGTACAGTGACAGCCTTGGTCCATGCAGTGTTTTAGAAGCTGCTGCTGACAGACTAGCTTTGCTACTCATGTGATGATAAGCGCAGTGGCTGATAGACAGCCATGTGCTTCGAGAGTCTCTGGCCTGCACGGTGGAAACTATCACGGAAACTTGTAATGTTGCTATAAATAAATGTCCCTGTCCACTGTTGCCAGCCATGCTATCGGACCTTTAGTCAGCCAGCGTTCTGCCTGTCTTTGCACATGACTGCATTGCATCTGATTGCATCTGTTTGCATTTTGAAACATCTGTGCCGTCCTTCTGTTGCATTTTGACCTGTCGACGGTCTACCTGAGGCAGGGTTTAATCGTTTTCATGCTAATGCCCAATATGTTTCACATAACTTCAAAAACCGTCAGCAAACATGGACTCGTCTGCTATAGCTCATTTGGGAGAACCTGCACATCTGAAGACATACAGCAGCGTAGGTAAAGGTATATCTGAAATATCTGTGTGTGTCTCTCTGTTGCACCTCTGATGTACCCCAGAGCACCTGTTGCACGACACACAGCTGTTGGCCTTGTCATTCTCCCACTTCAGCCCTGTCCCCACACACACACACACACACACACACACACACACACACACACACACACACACACACACACACACACACACACACACTGTATTTCAATCACTCTTGCAACACATTGCATCATTGCAGCTACTAAGAGAGCTATCTCTTGTTAGCACATTCAGTCTGTGCGTGCGTGCGTGCCTCAATACTTGAAAGAAAAAGTTGGGGCAGAACTCCCATTCGGGGTATTTAACACAAAACGCCTATCTGTGTAAGTCCAATCTATAATCTGTTAACAAGTTGGACAAACTAGTTTATTTTACATTATCACAGCAAGATTTTTTTCTCTGCTCTTTCTGTAGTCAAAGCAACTCAAATCTATAATAATCATAATTTTATAATCTACTGATCATCACCTCACTTTCTGGAATGTTTGATGAAAAATCTCTTCTGCTACTTCTCAGTTCACAATATAAAAATAATTAATGCAAAATCATATTAACTCAACTGGGCAGAAATGCATCTATAGAAATGTGTGTGTCACATTTTTACATTAACTCTAAATGTACACTTCGATCTGTAATTTTCAATATGCAGTTTGTGCTTGTACATGAGCTGGTAATCATTTGATGTTTGGATGCATCAGAACAGCGATGACTCAACATCACAGTGCTGTCGTCCTGTTTCACTGGACAGCTGTTCAAAAGACACTTTAGAAAAGATGCCATGACTCATCTGTTTTGTGAAACAGGACGACCAGAATCTAATTCATCACGTTATGTTTGTATAATTTAATTGGAGCATGATCATGTTTTGTTTGGCAGTCATCAGCCACACGGCTGTTTGCTACATTTCCATATTTTAGTCATAAGTAGTATGAGTTATCCTTTTATATAAGTATTGCATTACTGTTTCAATGAATCGTAGTTCAAAGTAAGATTTTACAACTACACTGTCACGTAATAGAATTAATTGATAAACACACAGTACATACAATAGCTGTTGTTGAAACATTATTGATCCATCATGATTAAATACATGACATATGTTTTCTAGGTATGTCATCCTTTACTCAGTATGCCAATAAAGCTATTCACTACTTTATTCACTGTATAAAGTCATTCATTTATTAATCTAAGGCATTACTGCAAAGACTCAAAATGTAAAGTGTGTCCATGTGTGTGCTTCCCAAAACTAGTGTCACATAACCTGATGTGTGTGGAGGCGACCTTGTTAACCTATACAACCGTTTGTTTTTTTTCCTTATGGAGGGGATTTGTGGCTGTGTTTGGACAGAGGCAGAGCTGGAAATTGGAAGACCCGTGCTAAAACAAAATTGAATTAAATAAAAAAATATGTACAAAACAACACTAGATTGATCTAAATTCTAGTTGGCAAGCATTAGTTTAAAATAGCCAGGAAAAACTTTATAGCCAGGTAGAAAAACATTGTTTTTCAACATTAAAAAGTTGGAGAAATATTGTAAATGAATGAATGAATGAAATGAAAGGTGACAGTTGACACATGGCTGTCAGTGGCAGGATTTAGCAGAAATATCTGATCCTGGCCTGTCTGCCTGTGAACGCGTTCAGCATGCATCCTCTAGTCTGAAACCAAAATAATTCCAAGTTTCACTTTTTTTATTTTCTCAACACAGTGAAAAAGAAGAGGAAGAAGAAGGGTTAGTTTGTATGCTGTGACTGGCATTTGACAGGCTCGTGGAATTTAAGCGCACGAAAGATGGTTCAGAAAAGTTGATAACAAGCAGCAGTGCTTCTATAATGAAGTGAGCAGACTCTTTGATTCCTCCTACAGACCCTGCGGCCTGCTGTGAGCAAAGCGAAGCAGACCAGAGTGCAACGGCGGTTGTAAAACAGAGCAGAGCAAAAACACATCTACAGCCAACCCTCTGCGACTGCTGTCACTGAGGTCTAGTAAAGCAGAGAGCAACAGCTGCACATTAGTTAGTGTGTATATGTATGTATATGTTGCATATGTTCGATAATGTTTGCTGGTCTGTGTTTCACAAGAGAACAAAACCAACTGGTAGGATTTTAACAGTCCTGACGGATTGATTGTGATCAGTGGTGGTGTGATGTGTCTGTAAAACACAAGTGTCTCTTCAGTTCTTCTGTTTGGCAAACTGCACTGAGTGACACACACACATGCCCACACAGGCCACCAGGAAATACACTGGGCCCGACAGCGTGTAAGTTCAGCACTCTCAGCTCTCAAAGTCAAAATTCAGAATGGTGAGAAACAAGTGTCATGTGTGAATATACTGTACACTTTCTGTGTGCCTTTGTGCGGCTTTGACTAGAGCGTGAAAGTGCAACCTTCAATGAGGCTTGCTGACCACATCTGCTGTTTCTGTTTAGAACTCCGCTTGTTTGAGTCCAAGCATTAAGTACACAAAATGACGCAAAAGAATGTCACTGAACCGCTTTTCATTTTCAGTCTGAGTTGACTCACACTCTGGAGAACCATCAAAGTAAATGCATCCGAGGGAGAGAGAGAGAGAACGAGAGAACTATTTGTTGTGCGTAAAAGAGAGAAACCTCTTCTCTTCTTTGCCAAGTAGCATCTAGAGTGCCAATAGGACCTTGGGCTGTTAGTTGATTTGGTGAAAGCAAAGATACGCACAGACATTGTTTTATAAATACATTTCCAGTCTTTCTTGTCTAACACATCTACACCGTTTTTTACTTGGTTATTTTAACAATGTAAGCTCCTTAAATAATACAGTTCACTGTGTACATTGTAGGGTCCCACTGTACATCAGCCACATCAAATAAATTCTTTCTTCAGCTGTTCTTAATGGGAGTACTCTTTATGCGTCAAGCACACCACTTGAGGGAGCTTTTACACATGCACACACATGCTCACGCAATCTTTCTCCAGCTAAAAGAAAGTCATCACATAAAGGATACTACGTTGATTCTACCGGACAAAATCCACCTCTGAGACGTGCTGGATGTGATTTTCTCATCTCTTTGTGGTTCTGGTGCGTGATGTGGGATTGTTTTACTGAATGAACGCTTTCTCCTGGAAATGTCCAGGGCTGCTCTGACTTTCACATAAAAGTGGGGAAAATTAACTGAACACATACATATCAACATGCATCTACACACAGAGCATAGAATAGTCCCACCACATAGGAATCTAACGCTAACTAGGAAATGTTGGATTGTGATGACAGTTTCTGGAAAACCCATTTTCTGACTGGCCATGCATCTTCTTACATAATTCTCCCACAGAGCTATTGTGCATTATAAAGTAACATTCTGAGTGTGTGAGTGACTGTGTTAACAACACTTTAATTCTTTGGCTGTGCTTCTTATTTACTTTTTGCAGGCAAGCAGAGCTTGTGGGTTTCTGCCAAGTACAGCCTAATATGTCTTGTAATTGGTCTGAGGCATCAACAATGAATAAGAAAACTACAGTCTAGTCTCACCCCACTCTTGCTCTCTCTCACTCTCATACACACAGATAATTACGAACACCACACACTCTGCTATACAGAGATGCACGAGAAGCATGTGTGTACGGTTGCATAAGAACGCACACAAACACAGTGTGTCTCTGCCGCTGCTGGATTCGAAGCATGTGGTAGTGTTTAGTGCTTTCTCTTCAAGTTAAAACACTTTACACTCATTCAACAGTCTCTCTCTCTCTCTGTTTTTCTGTGCATGTGTTTTTACCGCTCTTCTTCCTTGGCCGTCCCACCCTGAAGTCTCCCCAAGGTCTCAATTTCTGTACATTCCTTTGCAACAGAGAAAGTAGATATCCCAGGAGATGTACTGTTTTATAACAAACACTATTCCAGGCCTCAATATTGAAAGCACTCACTCCCAGTATGAAGCCACAGAGGCATGGCTTACAAATACTTATGCAAACTAACAGACACACGCATAGGAATTGTAAGTCTTTAAACCTTATTGCTCTGCTTCTGTGTATCAGATAAGCAACACCTTTCAAAACATTTTAATAAGGGGTATGATGCATGTGCTCATATGCATATTGCTCAAAATAGGGCCAACTATCTGACACCTCTATGTTCCCAGATTGCTAAAAGTGATTTAATCTCACACTGTAGCGTTATTGATTTCAGTGATACTTCTGATAATATTGAAACATCAAAGTCTACCATTTGTTGGGACATCTCAATTCAAATTGGCTTCCTACTGCTAACACCTACGGAATCTGCAAAAAACATTGGGGTTTGGATAGACGACAAACTGAGTCTGAACAATCATGTAGCTGCGACCTCCAGGTCCTGCAGGTTCACTGTCTGTAACATTCGTAAGATTAGGCCTTTTCTCTCAAAACAGGCTACACAGCTCCTCGTCCAGGCAATGATCATCTCTGAACTCGACTATTGTAACTTTCTCCTGGCTGGAGCTTCTGCGGTCACCATCAAACCCCTTCAGATGGTCCAAAATGCGGCAGCCCACCTCTTTTCACCTCTCTCCACTGGCTCCTAGTGGCTGCTCGCATTGAGTTTAAATCCTTGATGCTTGCCTACAGGGCTGTTAATGGTACTGGACCCTCTTATATCAACACGCTATTGGTAAGTTACACTCCTGCACGCCCTCTCAGATCTGCAAATGAAATGAGACTAAAATTTCCTTCTTCGCGGGGTCTCCGATCCCAATCGATTCACAAAAATTTGTCTAGCACTAAACAATTCCTAGCATGTTCTTCATCTTGACGAGAGAAATATCAAATACTTTCTTTGCTGCTTTGAATAAGCTCTTTAATGTCACCTACTGTCAAATTTAATTATAAGAATGATCATATCGAGACAGTATCAAATTATATTAAAACCCAGAATCTCTAAACCAGAAAATAAAAATGATGACAAACACATAATTAATTAATTAATTAATTAGTGCACCTTCATGGGCTGATCAGCAAAGGTAATTCATGTTGTGACATGGTGACCACAGGACTAATACCTACAGTCAATACTGTTTGCTAGTATTACACTGGTATTAACTCCCATGTCAAAGATCAGCTAAACTGCAGATTCCAGAAACTGAAATGACAATTTGATTTGGTCACAACATTTACCTCTTTGAAATGTTGCTTTGACTGAGCCTTTAGGCTGCTGCGGGAAATGTGAAAACATGTCCTAACTAACACCTGTTTTGGCCACAGTCTTAGAAACTGGCCCTGTGGATTGCAAGCTTGACAAGAGAGGTTATGTAACTCATGAGTGCATTCTGTTTCTGTTCTGCCTGCAGGGGGGTTAGCTGCAGGACTGGGCTCTGTATCAACCACACAATGCGAAGACTCTTGGAGAGGTGATAGCCTGGTATTAGCTTCTTCTACCTTCAGCCCACTCACTTCTTGTTTTATGAGTAAACAATTGGCACAACTAATTTCCGAACTCTTAAATATTTTAAAGTATAAATTCACCCTCTCAGAATTATCATTCTCTACTGTATGATGGACCAATCTCCCTATTGCTCTGAAAAGATCTATTATGCTTTGCCAATAAAGTCACATGAGATTTGATGTCTCAGTTTATTTGCCAAATCTATCTCTGTTGTACTTCAAATCAAATCAAAAATCAAATCTGCATAAAAAACTACTGGATGGAAATGGTCTCCAAGGTGACACTGAGCCAGTATGCACAAACCCGAACCCTGAAACTGAAGGACCTACATGTAGTTTACTTTTGCCATCATTCATGTCAAATGCCTTCATTAAAATGTTCTGCTTGTTTCCACGCACAGCCATTTCTTTTCAAATTAAAATCATGTAATATGGGAGTTACTGTAGCTGACAGTTTGAGACTTGTACAGACCATGTTGTTGCGAGGAAACTGATTTATCTGACTTAGTGCTTCATAAAACAGATTGTTCTCAGGTTAGTCAAACTCCTTTGTTACCACATAAGGTAATTAAACAAATTGAATGACAGTAATGCTACAGTAGTTTGTCAATGCATTGTATGGGACAGTAATACACATAAGACTATTAACACCAGGCACCGCACATGAACCCATGAGACAGAACTTCCCTAAGAGTGTAAAAGAGTGAAAAGGTTTAGATGCAGCTGAAGTTCTACTCATTGAGGTGAACAAAGTGAATCCAGTTCCTTTTGTTGTGAGACAGTCTTTGACCCGTTGACAATCGTGTCACTGATGCCAGGAAGAAAAGACGGGCTGCACGCTTGCTTATGGTGCAAGACCCAGCAACGGATAGAGTGCTGAATTATTTGAGAGGTGGGTTAGGAAACCACACTATTTTTCATCCAGATTCCAGGCAGTGAAAGGTTTTTGGATCCTACACTCTTCCTAAAAAGTGACATTTAGTTAAATCAAATCTCTCTACTGGATGGAGCACCTGATGGACACAGATTCATAATCAAGACAAATATCTGCTCGAAAGGAGAAGGGAGGAGAAGCAGTATGACTGGGAGTTTAATCAGACTGATTTCCCACAAATGTCAAACCCTAAAAAGGGAACAACTGGTCACTTCACCCAGCGCTGAAAACCCTCAACTCCAATATTATATCTCAACTGACTTTCTTTTAAACTGTTTTTGGTTATTAGTGGCTCTTTAGAAAGTGGTCTGATAAAAGCAAACCATAGAAATACATTATAAAATCACTGTAACATCAAGGACATAGCTTATTCAGTTTTGAGCGGACTGGGGATTGAACCTTTCTGCAGAAAAGTTGGGCAGGAAAGCAGGTTGGAAGTAGAAGACATGATGAGATCGCTTGATCTGTTACAGTGAGCACACTGAAAGCCCTTCCAATTCAAACAAGCGCTTGGCAGTACACAGTACCGCAGCAATTATACAAAAAAAGATTGAATGTGATCTGATGAATGGACTGTGTGTGAGAGCATGGAAGCTGGTCGGAAGGGCTCAGAGAACACGACAGATAGATGGGAAAATGATAGCTGAGAGAAATGAGAGATAAAGTGAGAGAAGGGTGACTTTGTGTTTGTGCTCAGAGAATAGATTTATCCACTTATTTTTTTGTACCTGAAAGATTCTCTGTTTGAAACAGCAGGAGCCCCAAATTGATATCTGAAGTGGGATTTGTACCAGGGTTACAGCCAACACAAAGTACTGCTGTGTGCCTGCCAGGTATCTGACTGTGTGGATAATGTCAAACTTGCAGTATCTGATTTGGACAACATGCAGGAAATTAAGCCCCATTACACGTCTGATCTAAAATCCAAAGCAATTAATTTATATCATGTGTTAACGGATGATAGAATATGCAAATCCATAGCATGTGACTGAGCGATTGCATGTTTGTACATCACTGTATTCAAACAAAATGTACAGAAATGGTCACACTGGCCTGACAAAGACCTTTTCATTACAGGAAAATAAATGACCTACTACAGAGCCTGCAACTCCAAATAAACGACAGAAAAGCTACAGTAAAATCTACACCGGTGACTTATAAATGCTGCTATATACGTAAAACAGCTTCAGATTGAGATATTTAGTTTCCAGGTCCTGCGTGCTACAGAGTCGCTGCCAGCAGCAGTAATAATGAATCAGCTCGTGTTTGTTAGTCAACTGGGCACTGAGCTTAGAGGGCTGGCACAGGGGGCTGGAAATGTGACTAAGGAGGTCACAGGTTCAACTTTCAGGTTAATGAGGAACTTATATGATGGAGAACACACAGGCACACGCGGTTATTCAGCCAGCAGAAAGTGTTGGCCAATGTGTTTTTAAAAAAAATTTATTTTGAAAATTACACGCTGACAAAATAATTTTCACTTTCCTTCTAGCAACTTTGGTGTAAGTTCAGCACCAGTCACAACTGGAAACCATGTAATGCATTTAAATATACCTTTTATAATGATTATTCATTGATAGAAAGTATTTTTATTTAGAGATGACAAAAGGTGAAGAAGGGTAATTGACCCTTGACATACTGCCACCTCTGCTTGAAGCAAAGAACATTAACAGAAAAATGCAAGATAAGTTAATCAGTGTCTCCTACCCAACAAATCCTCCAACCTAAATTCCCATAATATAGAATTAATCTAAATATAGCAAAGAGATACAGCATAGATCAATATTGTAATAGTAATATTAACCATATACAATTAGGGATTTGAGATACAGAAGACAACAAAGTTTGTGAGTTCAAGAGAAGCAATAACACTGAACACTGAACTGACAGATGCCTTTAAGCTGTGAAATTGGGCAGATCAGTCTGAGGTCGTCCAGGTCACCTGAGTTTGCTGGAAGTGATGAGACCAAGAAGTCGGATGGCAGCAGGGTCTTGTTTGCCTTTTCGACCTTGTCAACCGCAAACGGTCCAGTTACAGTAAGATCAACCTGACTTGTCTCAACGACATTTCTCATCGCTTTTCCTCTATTCCATCCCTACTTTCTTAGCTCTTGGTGAATTTCAGGTTTTCTGAATAATTTCTGGCGGTGAAACAAGGCTGTAACCATGGTGACGTGTGCCTCCCAACAAAGTCAACGAAAAAGTCACACACATGAACTTTAATGACACGCCATTCTTAATACATAGGCTTTAATGTGAAGTTGGGCCACCCCTTACATCTATAACAGCTTCAACTCTTCTGGGAAGGCTGTCCACAAGGTTTAGAAGTGTGTTTATGGGAATAGTTCAATTCAATTCAATTCAATTCAACTTTATTTATATAGCGCCAATTCACAACACAGGTCATCTCAGGGCACTTTAC
>JAUYWH010000025.1:4000275-4094562 GCA_034779795.1 Ctenopoma multispine | reverse complement strand
TCTGCTCTAATATAGACGTGCTAATCAAAGGTAAAACATCCTTGAGCAGTCTAGTAGGGATGGGGTCTAAGAGACACTATATATAAGAATAGTTGACCATTCTTTCAGGAGAGAATTTATGAGGTCAGGCAATGATGTCGTACGAGAAGGCCTGGCCCCCAGTCTCTGCTCAGACTCACCCCAAAGGTGTTCTGTGGGGTTCTAGTCAGGGCTTTGTGCAGGCCAGTCAAATTCCTCCACAACGAACTTTCTCATTCATGTTCTTATGGACCTTGCTTTGTGCACTGAATTCATTGATTTGGTGGGGTGAACCAATACGTTTACGTAAATATGCAAATGTACCTTCACAACTGGGGAAATAGCTCCCCTGTAGCTCCTCTCTTGGAATAGCAACATAAGTGTGGCAGGTCTTTTCTCGTGAGGGAACATTATTATGGAACCAACCGGTGTTGTGGAGAGAGACAAATGTAAAGCACCAATGGTTTGGATTGCTTATTATTCAATCAATCAATAACAAGCTGAGAGCAGTAACGAGTGTTTGAATCTGTTGGTTCTGGCTCGTGGCTGCCTAAAGAGAGAGCCAGAAGGCAGCACATAGAACTCTGAATGTAGGGCATGGGAGATGTCAGACAGGATCGACATGGACGACTGCTAAAAAATCTGAGCCATAATCGCCTCACTATGAAACCATAATTATGTTATGAAGAGGAACAAAAAAAAATTTGGTTAAGTTCATATACATAAACAACTGGTTAGGTTTAGGCACAAAAACGACAGGGTTAGGGTTAGTAAACAGATTGTGGTTTGGGTTACAATAAGTCAGTCTCCTGTGGGAAAGCCCTGGGTTTTGTGATCCAACCACCAACCCAAACCTTCTCCAAGCCAGAACTTTATTGTTACGTATATTTTATGTGATCCAACTCTCTCCTTCGCATGTCAGAATTACTATGGCCACTAGATGTGCATAACTACTTTACATTACTGTTGGTTATAATAACACGTTGGCATATCTTACAGGAGGACAGTTAGTAGTTAGAAATGAGTTCACTTCGGTACATTGTGCTTCCTTGAAATAGCCTGAGACTGACTGAAGATTTCTGTTCTGATCCCACCTGCTTGGTTATTATACTGTAGGTTACTGAACTCATTGCTTATATACAGTTTTCAGTGCCTGCGAAAGACTTTTTTTCATTTCAAGGTCATTTCTTTATCTACTATGGACACGATACAACGCAGTAGTATTCTAAGACTTGTTTGTTTAAAACCTTCCAGGTTTTACTAAAGGTGATAATATCATGGAATTCATGGAGATTTTGGCGTATACTTTGGGAAATAATCAGTACAGAATCATATCTATAACACAATGTCAAAGTGTCTCATATTGCAATCTGATGCTTGCCATATACTGTACTATTTCTGCACCAGTTCAGAACTCTGGGTTAATAAAGTCCTTTTCTCTCAAATATAGTTGTTATCTATTATTTTTGCAGCAGCTACTGTAATCTAATTTCCAGGAAGCTTTTAGGAAATCATGGGCCTCAAATCAGTAACTTTCCAAGCCAAGCTCAGTGCTTGTACTGCAGGGCAAGGAATGCAGTGGTTGTTTTAACATTACAATGGCTTGGCAGGATTCTCTGTGGTCAACCACTAGGTCCCAGACACCCTCAGACAAACCCTGCTGGGTGCCTCTAACAACAAGCCTCAGAGAGTGGAGTGGCAATCAGAAATGTATAATAAGATATGTTTTAAAATGCCATGATAGCAGGTTCTGTGGAGAATAATATAAAAGGCACAGTAGGGCATCCCAGAACTTTGATACAATAACGCAATCTTCATATGTCCATATTCTATCTTAAATAAAAACCTACATTTCATGTAACTTTATTTAAAAAAAGTGTAGGCAATTAGGATCCTGAGTGCTGTACTGTAGTGTATAAAGGATCAGAGGAGGACAACTTCATTTTATGTCACACGCTGAAACAAAAACAAGCAAGGTTGGCACATTCGCATTCAGGTGTGCTGTGATGTTGTATTAATTTACTTTTTACAGCCATAGAGGAGCAGGTTTATCAACCTTGATGTGTTTGTTGTACGGCAAAAAAAGGCATGTTTGAACATTTGTGTGTCAAGTCACCTGTATCTCTCGGTTACTGTGTTGCCATTTGTGGTTAGCAAGTGATCTTTGGCAAACATACAATGAATGCTTTATGTTTCCCACATCAGTGAAAAACTGGGTTAAATAAGCATCTCTCAAAACTGACCAATATAACTGTCAATGACTTAATGACTTTTTCCATAGTTAAGACTGACAACATTCAGAAATAATGTAAATAAATCTCCATGCAATTTAATTTAAAACAAGAAAAAAAAATTCAAACAATGATCTAATTCCAAATGTCTCGTCATTGCAAAACTGTACTGCACATTTCTCTTCCTGTGCACCTGGTGGTTTTTACAATGGCAGCACCAACAGAGACCAGGACCTAACTGCTCTATGTGCTCTGGTGCCACAGCTGTAGAAGTCTGGGAACTATTATCTTAAAGTAGCTTGGTGAAGTTTGACATACATGTTTATTCTCGATCTTACCTAAATCAGCTAATGTGACCTTTAAAGCTAATGTGACCTTTAGTCCGTAGCCTCTAGAGATGAGCAGTGTTCTGGTACAGTAAGCTTAATTCTTTTAAAATCCACACCACCTTTCCCCCCCACCCCATTCTTCTAGCCTTCGACCTCTTACGCAACTGATGTTGACTCCATGTGACGTCACTTGAAGCCACAAAAAGCTCTTTGCAGCTTTTGGAATATAGACATGACTACTCACAAAGTTCTGAAAAGACTTTGATGCTTAAAATTGCCAAAGTGTTTTTAGCTGTTCCAAATTTATGGGTAGAAGGAGATGAGATGTATTAAATGGCCGTGTACGTCTGGACAATCTTTCCTCCAGGGCATTTATAATTGTGCACTTTTTTGTGTGCATCCAATATTTTAGAAGCTGTTGATGAAGTATAAAAGTAAAGAAAGAGGCTGAAGAAAGTGTTTAAAACCTGCTTATTGCTTAATGTGTTCTTGTTCAAAGCAAACTGAACCATTATATAATCTATCTGAACAAAATGCACCACTGACACAGGGAAGTGGTGAAGTCCCGTCTACAAAAAGATGGTGCTAAACTGCAAGAAGCACAAAACTAACAGCAATTGTAAGAACACCTGTAGGAATACCTCTTCTCTTTCTTCTTTGATATAACATTTCTGTGATCCTTTTTATTTATTGAACTTTGTCTTAAGCCACATGGATTCCTGATGCTTACAGTCTACAGGAAATTCTGCAGATGCCATCACTGCCCAAAGCATCCCTTCCCAGAAAATAAAATATGAGAGAGATGCAGTGAAGCACAGAGAACAGAAAGGAACAGTCTTAAGAAAGTGTTTCTTCAGCAATTTTATGAAAGCTCCTCTTTAAAAGAACTCACTACGAAGAAGAAGACTTTTTTTCCCTGTGCTGTTTCCATTGTTCATTTGGCCTCCTTGATATTTATGCCCCTCCTTCAGCCATTCCTCTCCAGCCACAATACAAGTCTGTTTATCCTCCTAAAGAATCAAAGATGTTCACATGCCCAATTTCAAAATTCCAGTACAAATGATATGGTTGCTGTGGAAGACGAAGGGAAGAGAAATTATTCTCTTTTTCTTTCACTTCTTCACCGACTTTCTCTCTGCTAGGATGTTGCATTTATGGCATCGGTTACAAAACAGAGGACTGATGAATGATTGATGTAACTAGTAAAACATAAAATCTCATTCTTGCAGCACAGCATGAACAAACAAACAAAGGCAGACCAAAGGAAACTAACCAATGGACTGCATTTCAAAACATCTCTAAGAGCAATTCATGCTAGAGAGCATCCAGGGTAAGCTATGTCTAGACAACCACTGTTGACATGACAGATTGAAGCTTCAGTTATATAAACAGGAGGCAAAAATAATGTCATCTCGTGAATGAAAAAAACTAAAGGTAACTAGGTTTTCAGCATATAAATCAAAAAATTATCCTTCAGCTGACAATCATTAACAACCCCCTCTGTTACTTAACTGACCAGATCAATATCCCAAAAGTTTGACTGACTTGATACATTATTCTGATTATAAAGTGTATAAAAAGTCCTTTAATTCTTTTGAGGAGTGTATAATTTGCAGGTCTCAGTAATCCCCTATTAAAATGGTGCAGATGGGAGCAGATACAGCCGTCTTACTCTTCATCTTTTTCTTCTTCTCCATCATCATCACCACCATCTTCCTCTTTGTCATCGTGGACTTATTCCAGTAATATTAAACGTAGGTATTTGATGTTGAAGAAGCATAAGCAATGTATACTACTTCCTACTTTATGGCATAATAGTCATTTTTGGACAGGCATTCATTTTCCATTGACCTGACAATATCAGTTCCTTAATTTAGGCTGAGCACCTTTGTTGCTCCTCTGTAAAAGTCACAGTCCACTGTAAGTCACTAGACCTTATAACGTGTAGAAATGGTAACTGTGTGACTATTTTAAATTAGTGGTGAAACAGGCAACAAGAAAACGCACAGACGTACTGCTTAATCTGTCTGTTTGCACTTGACATCAGTTTAAAACTCTGGACTGCGTGCATTGATTAATTTATCTCATTTAAAAATACAAAGCTCAGCTCAGTTAGTTTTAAACCCAGGATTGACATTAAAATGCTGCCATACAGTTGATGTCTTTACATAATGTGGCCTGAAACTAAAATAACCCTGCATGTATGACAAATATCGGACACGTAGCATGACTCTCTCTGTCTCGGAGTCTAGTATGTCTCAATGAAGCCATGAGGGACATTAATGTAAAAGTGAACGATGTCTGAAAGACCATGTCTGAGAAGAGCTAAAGTAACAACTCTGTCTCCTACAAAGAACCAGCTAAAATGTCTCACAAGACCATAATGCCCTCACAAAAATAGTGTTTCACAAAATCTTTCCACACAAGGAAATAAAAGACATGCAGATATTCACACTCTGGTGTGTATGGTTGTCTGTATGGAAGTGGTCAGGAAGTGGGCATATCAAAATTATGGGATCTAACTCTTATCGTGGTTGGGTTTAGGGAACAAAAGCACTTCAGTTATATTAAGTAAAAGATGACTTTTTGGGTTACATGCTAAAAAAATATTCTGTCTCCTAGATTTGAATGACCTCAATTTCCCCGAAGTTTAAACCAATTCTAAACCAAGACCATGATGATCAGTGCTTTGCTTGCCTAAACATATCAAAAACAGGCACAGTTGCTGAACTTCTTGGGGGCATATTGCAAAAAAAACAAAGTATGTCAGTGAAAAAACGCATAACAGAGGTAACCTAATCAACAATGATTCCTCATTATGTCTTTCAAGTTTTCATTTCATTTTCATCCTCTGTTTAATGGCAGACATTAAAAGCTCCTCTTAATGAAAGTAAGTAATAGGTTAGGTAAGTAATAATGTAATTATAATCATTTTAAAAACCCAGGAGACATTAAATATGATTGTAGTAGTATATAAACATAATTTGCCTAGTAAATGAATTAAAAACATTGTGTAGCTATTTGAACAATTGATCAATGCGACCGACAGGCTCTTATTACTGGGACTGCTTGTATGGCCAGAAAAACTTGGCTCTACTTACTGAAGCCTGCACTTCTGCAGTTTCTAATTCAAATCTGTGTGTGCAGTGTAGATTCAGCTCTATAGTAGCACACCTTCACGCACGTGTGCATATGCTCATGGATGCATGTTTCCGTGTGGACTGTGCATGTGTACAATAACCAGACTGCACATCTGTTAAACTGTAACAGATACTGGCAAATGTTGACATCAGCCAGACTGCCCTCGTAATCCAAGGGCTCGCCAACGGAGATCATCTGCTGGACCCTGTGATAGTCTTTCCCTGTTTCACGTGGAAAAAAAGTTTAGTGTAAAATGATCATAGTCAGGTACATATGATGGCACAGTTACATAAGACACAAGGTTATTAATCTGTCTGACTTAATCAGTCTTTCACTGCTCTGTGCCTATTGATTCACATGTTCCCTTTCTATGTGTTTGTCTTTCACGTGTTGAAGGCCTTGAAATACAGAATATACAGTTCGCTTGGAAGGGGAAGCAGCGCAGCAAAGTTCAGCAGACGGAGACTGAAAAGCTGAGAAATCTAATAATAAAAGCGTCTTTTGTTCTCTGCTGAATCGAGTATCCACAGTTCCCTCCGCTTTTTCTTCTTCTCTGTGCTGGATGCCAACTGAGGATAGAGGCTTTACAGTGTTGTCATTCTTCTCTTCTCTCTCTGTCTCACACACACACACACACAAACACACACACACACACACACACACACACACACACACACACACACGTCTATGTAATGGTTTCAATAGGAATCACAGAAATACTAAAACAAAGGTAGAGAAACCTTGGCTGACAAGAACGATCTCCACACAACACAAATGGAAACCAGATGTTGGATGTATATGGTACAATAATGGCAGGATCTCTGTAAAACACAGAGAAAAAAAAACAGTGTGTTGCAGTGATGGCAGCCATTCAGGATATAATTTACTGTTGCTCTACTTTTAATGACTAGTCAGGTCCAGTCAGCACTTTGAGTTGAGTTAGATGAGTAATTGTTGCCTGGATGTTTATTAAGCAATTCAATTAATGTTCTGCAATGTTCCTAAAATCTAGAACAACAAACAACCTGCTGACTGTTTTTACTAAAACAGATTGTTTGCTCAACTGAAGGCTCCAGAGAAATGGTCATGGGGTTCATAAAATCAGGAGGATTAGAACAATCTGCGTACAAGAAGACTTTTGCTGAAGGATGGCACAAGAGGAGAGCTCACATGGTATAAAAAGTTGACAGAGGCTATTCTGAGAGGAGTGTGAATGCGCTCAGTGGGTTCCATGGCAATCTGCCCACTGGATTTTGAAATTTCTTGCACACATGGGAATTTTGGACTCACGACAATACTAGGGGAAATGTCAAGGGCGACCAGAAACTTTAGGATTGAACTTGAGCCCACACTGAAATTCAGCAACCCATTTAGTAAAATAAATTGTTTAGTGTGTGGCAATGAGAATTATTTACCTTACAGTAGATTAAAGAAACTATTCATGCAATATATCATCCAGGGTAATTGTTACTGAGATATGTCTGAAACCAAATCAACATATAAACTCATGAAGCTTAGCAAATGTTAGTCATACTGTAACACAACATTCGTCACATTACATTAATGATGGGCAGATCCACTGTATATTACTGCAAAAATGTAGTTCATAAAATAATAAAATGGAGGTAATCTGTAATGTGGTGTCAGCAGCATTTGGAAAGGCACTATTCATCTACAATAATCACACCATCAACCCCAAGCTGCACATCTGTCCTGAGACCATCATGCGTTGTTACGGCAGTTGTAGCACCTTAAGCTGCAGGGTGGAGCTCTTTGGCCAAACATCAAAATCAGTCTATTAAAATCAACTTGGGAGGCCTTCTGTTGTAAGCCAAAGAAAGCCAACTATTCACCTTAAGAAGAGAATAGGCTCCAAATCCTGCTTAAGGATTTAATGGGACACGGCAGGACATTGGCGACAATGAGAGCTGGACCTTTTGTATGGAGGCAAATGACATAAAACCCTGCACACACAGAATGTCATGGGTTTCCACATGTCCAGAGCGTACTGCTTTGCCACACATCACGGGCTCTTGCAAGGGTTTGAGTTTAACAGCACTGTCGGAGGTAATGTTGTGTAGAGCGTGTTTGTAACTGCACCACAGTGGAGCCAAGTGTGGCGCCAATAACGTTAACATTGGACTGGTGGCGCGCCCCCCCCCCCCCTCGAAACACACAAAAACACATGCTGTATGTAAAAGAAGTGAAATGTTTTTTTCTCCTAAGTAGGATTTTAAACCACTGAGTTGTCTGAATTATTGTGACAAAAACATTTGGCAGATCCATCCACGTCTGTCTTTACAATATACCATTTGCAAAATAAAGACTTGACACTAATCATAAATGAGTGCACCTCTGAGTTTTACAGTAGACCTGTGGTACTAGTCCAGGTGTAATAAAACCCATGATAATGGACCTAAAGCCAGAAAACCTCTGTGTAAAATGTTCCTCAGTGCTGCTGCCTTTTTACTATATCATTCATCTTGACCTACTCTACTCATATTTAGTGCTCCCAGGCAGCCTCAGGGGCTCCATCATCTATAAGAACATGCTTTTATGAGAATTTTACATTTATGTACAACCATATTACACATTTGCCTCAGTTAAATAATGCTGTTAAACTACAACTATGATTACAGTGACGCCCAGAGTTAGTCAGAGCCTTATTTGAAGATTGCACACAGGTGGAATACAGTATGTAACTGTACATGATAAACAAGTATGTTGTAGATAAATGCATATCCAAGAGTCAGAGAGGCCAACAATAATAGTTCATTTATCTCTGGGGAAAAATGTTTCCAGCATGAACCCTGGAGTCATTTCAGAATTCATTACAGTGTGTGATTTTTGGGGTGGTCTTTTAGCCAGCAGGCCAGTTTGATTGAAAATGTGTATACAGCTATTGACTTTACACAGAGCGGTTCATTCATCACTGCTACTCACTCCACTTCAGCTCCTAAATATCACGGCAGAAATCAAGGCAAATGATGCTAAAATATTAGTTTTAGATCAGTTTTGCAGTTCAGCACTAACAAGGGTTATGCATTTGTTTGTGTCATGTTTTTCTTCCTACACACTGTTCACGTTTGGATGCAATAGAAACACAGAATAAATATACACTTATAATGAGTATCAGACACCAGACTAAACAACATGGCCAAAAAGAACTGTTTCAATCAAACTGATCCATGATCCGATTTACAGTGTTAAACATAAAGTAACTCTTGATGGACGTTAAAAGTGGAAAATCGCTAATGAAACAAACAAATGTTACTTCATGTTCCCGCTGCAGTGAGATGACTGAAGGGACATGTGAACATGAAATCGGTCAAGTCAAAGAGGTTAAACTATACGTACATGAAGGTGTTTTGTAATTTGGATGAGGTCTCTGTCTGTGTGTGAAACCACAAACTGTGACTTGCATTGCTCCCGACATTCATGAAACAATCTCAAAATGCCAAATTTATAAGAAGGCTGATGTTCAGATGTTGTCCTGTGCACTGAAGAGGCAGTTAACCAGTAAAGCTGCTCCCAATTTAGTTTATTAGACAGTTTATTTTTTCTCCCCTGTGGCACCTTTTTCTGACTCTGTAACAATGAGATCATGTGTACTTCTGTATTTAAAAATACAGTGAGACTAGCCTAAATTGATTGAGACAAAGTGGTACATGGTCTCGAAAGTGATGAAAGAACATTCACTTTTGCATGACATTAAATTTCCCCTGCCATATTTGAATATGACTAATATGTTCACTGTGTGTACTGGCAGGCATTTTATATAGAAATGTGAATGAGTTTTCTTTGTTTCATTAGTAACTGGCTATATCTCTCCTGGCCAAGTTCTACTCTGTTCTTGGCTGGATGACAGTGTCACTGAACTGGTGGAAACACTGCTGAGCCTGCCAGACAGACCACCACGTGTGCACACACGCGCAGATCATGTTTAATCAAGTGACTGCCAATGTCTTGGCCAGCACTCCATCAGGGCATCATCATCAGGACCAACACACAGACACAGACACACAGATTGATGTTCACTGTTCGCCACTGGGAAGAGACCCCTCTGCAGTCTGATCTATGCCAACGATTATGTCAAATTAAAAACAGACTGTTGCTCTAGGCTCCATATTTTGGACTATTTAATTAAGAATCAATGCAACAATACAATTTATGCATCATTTCATGATTAAATTTATTCAGTAGATTATAAGTAAAAGACAAAATATACTAAGGGTTAAAACATGAAATAAGCATGTTGGTTGGTCCTCAGGAAGAGTAGCTGTTACCAGGGTATCCAATGAACAGCAGTTGTGATTGAATGTGTACCTCAAGGGTCTCTTGGGTCATCAGTATCATTGTTGAATTGTCACAAACACTCAAGGCACAACATTTATTTAGTTAACACTACATTCAGGGCAGTGCACTTAAGCTAAAAAAATTCCTACAATGCAGTGCACTCAGAGGTGCTGTGTATAACAAAAAGACCTTTGTTTTCAACAACCATATAGGGCCTGATTTACTAATGGTTTGCTTGCTCTTATGAGCTGATATACTAAAGTTGTGCACTGAGGATTGCACTTTTGAAATAAGCAAAATAGCGCACGCTGTGGATGCTGGACATTTGCCTCACAAAATACGCAAAGTGAGGCGTGAGAAAATGTGAGAATTCATTTTCACTGTCTTATAGACCATAGTCTCGTGATGCTCCACAAAAACTCCTATTTGGATCAATGTTGAAAAGGACTTAACCCGAAAACCAACACACATCTGAGTTGAGGGACACCTCCTCTTATAAATGTAAGCTGTATATTTAATTCACTTCATGCATGTATGTATATGTGAGTGTGTGTGCACTCGCGTGCATTATGCCCCGACATGATCTGCATATTCTGCTTTCTGTGCACCCAGGATGCACTTAACGAGGCCAAATTTGACTTTTATGCGGTTGCGGGTTTCCCAAGAATTACTATCTCTCTACTAACCTTTCTATAAATGTGTTTCTTCCTGTAATGCTGAGATCTTGTTGCTGTAGCTCATCAAAGTGATTATTAGCCTTTAATTCCTGTGGATCGACTGCATTCACGCTGGTTATTCTGTAAAGTCTCCATGACAGACACCAGTGAAACATGCAAACTCCTCCTGTTTGCACCTTTTGTCAATTGCTGGAACTGGCAAATCACAGGCAAAAGTCCCACAAACACAAATTTTCAAAATTGTGTATTCAATTTAGTACTTAAATCAGGCTCATAGTGTAGCAGAGCCTATACAGCTTACAGGATGAGATCTACTGGAAAGAAGATGTGTTTCTGTTTTCTTCATATATTGAACTTCCAAAAGCTGCTAATACAGAAATGTTCCAGCTTATCATCTTCTGCCAGATCTAACCTTTCATCAGCCCTGACGAAAGGTGCTTTGGGAGTCTTTTGCTCTAGTAGCCAACAGTAGCGTCTATTTGTCAATTAGTTTGTAGCTCCATTACTTCAGCCATTACTCAACAATGCATACTGGTTTGCTGATTGTATGGTTGCACACGTATTCAAAAGATTTTAAGATGTAATAGGATTAAGAACAGGTGAAGTAATTCAATGAATCTAATGTGTAAGTTAAAGTGTAGAATGAGACCAACAGGTGGACTGAGGCAACTTTTCAGTAAACAAAGATGAGTTTGAAAGTTTCCTTTTGTCTGACTGGTTAGAAGTGTGAGGCTCGCTCAGTGAGTCTTGAAGTCACAGAAATCTTTGACACAGCCCACATTCAGATAATGGATTTAAAAAGTTTCAAATTGCATTCACCTATGCTGTAAACGTCATCCCTACAACCAAGAATGAGGTGGATAGAGATGACATTGCTAAACCTCCTGCCAATGCAACACAGACCCCAATAAGTGCCAGAGAAAAGGTAAATGGATGGGGATCCTTAAGGTGCTCACCAGAAATAACCTGAACAAACACTTTAGTGCTCAAATATGTCTTAATAAACAGCCAATATCTCCTGTGGTGCTGACGAGCACTGCAGTAAGGAACAGGAAATAACTCAAGCTCCGTCAGATAACTGACTTCCTCATTGAGTCTTTTTAAATTTGACTGCTGCTCAGTCATCACAGCAGCATACTGTATGTGTGCGTGTGTGCATATACTGTCTGTATATTTAGATTACTACTGTATGTGTGTCGGCCAGCCCAGAGTCTCCTGATGAGGTTGTGAGAAATGAGTCAATTTAAGATCCAAATAATGACCCCCCATTATTGTATCATTATTGTAATTTCAAATAATTCTCCTTCATTTTGGGCCAAGTAACTACCAATAAACATGTCAATTATGGTCTGTCCACCCATGTGGCACAGCCAACCACAAGAGCCTCCTTGAAACTCAGTTTTTGGTTTTATGGGTGAGGTTGATAACCTAGCCAGACAGAAACAGTTCTGGTTGTTTTTATTTGGTTGGTGTCATATAGCAATCTGTTAGTTGGAATGTAAACACCTTATTGGCACCGATGGGCTACTAGCATATTAGGATTACTGTACTGTAGAGAAAAGCAGCGTGTGTTTATCATAAATATTTAAGTATTTCTATATTATATTAGATGTGTAAAACTAGCAACTATCACAATGTTTTGAAAGAGGCAGTGAAGTCCAAACCTCCTAGCCGCGTGCGTGGCTTCTTCAGATGAGCTTGTTTTTATGCACCAAATAACGTTTTGCTCACAACTGCCCCTTGTGGTCAGAGGGGTCCAATCACACTGAGAAGTGCAGTTTAACAGGTGACCTAACAAAATACTCAAATCATCTCAAAGAAAAAACAACATGCAGTACACTTTATTACGTTTTTGTATCTTGATAAAATCAATTTTCACACCCCCAACTCGCTGAAAATCCACTGGCGTCCAAGACACGCAAACACGTCACGTCAAACACACAGCACAATGAACATGTTTTTAAAAAAGTGAAAAAATGGACTCTGAACCAAAGGCGGCGGCAAAGACAGATTGAAAGACGATAACAGCCTGAACAACTAAAACTATGAAAGGCTTTTAAAGACCACATGTGCTTGATGTTGGTTTGATGAAGATGCGATCTTAGTGTGGTTGGAGGCAGCCTGCCCATTGCTCATCAGTATGACTCACTTATCACATGCTGTTGCTGCCCCAGGCTGTTTCGCTATTTATTTTTTTACAGAAGTGAGCAAACTTCAAAAGTTATTGTCTTTTAATTTGTGTTATATATAAATCAATATGCTCTTCTGCTATGAATTCTGTTTTCTATGTCACTTCTATCATACTGGATGTACAAATTCCAGCTCTTGGCTAAAAGCAAATGTCAACTTAATCAGGAACTAGAAAATGTCAGCACTTGCCATGTACTGTATTTTTCCTCAATCCATAGAGAAGCATGTAATCCTCCCTGCAATCTTGAGACATTAAAATCATCAAAGGTAGTTTTACAGTGTTTCTACAGAGAGCTAAGACAAGACAGACCTTTTTAAACTGATCAATTGGTTTTGTGTTGCCTATAGACAATATTTAGAGACAGAACATTACAATTCACACTGTAGGACAAAGCCATAAGCTAGTTTATATTTATTTGATCTCTGTGCTTTGCTGATTTTGGCCAACTGCTACAGAAGGATAGAGAAATCTGAAAAGCTGGACTTACATACTGTTAATTTACAGTATCAGTTTTGCTTATATGTCCTCAGCACGCACTGACTGAGTGGTCTAAAGTGGTGTTTTTACTGATATCTAGAGAAACTGGAAGAAATACAGAAACTGCTGTGTGGTTTTTGATAAAACATTCTAAAACCAAACTGCTCAGGAAAACTAAATAATGTCAGTGTAGCTCCAGTGAGTAACAGCAAATGACTGATGGATATATTAGGTAAAAAACACTGCTTTTTCCCCCCCACGAGTGTGTGTATAAATATATGGCAAAGTTCCTACTGAGAATTTGACCCAGCAGCGCGCACACACACACACACACACACACACACACACACACACACACACACACACACACACACACACACACACAGAGGAAAAGTAAACTTCCCAAGGTGTTCCATGAATGAGCTTGTGTTTTGACTCTATTTTCCACCACATTCAAACACAGTGAACACAATCCAGAACCCATAGAAAACAAGTATGAAGGGAAGATTTCATCCAAAACTGATTTTGAAATACCTTATTTTTCCCTGTAGGATAATAATAAGATGATTTTTCTTCCTTTTCCCTCTTCCAAAAAATACATCAGAGGTCATCTGCAGAAGAAGCACAGGCGCTGGTGGGGGTAAAGCGTCTTAAAGACAGACTCACCAATCGCTTTAACAGCAAGTTCTGCATTTGCTTAGCATTAAGTCTCATGAAAACAGACAACGGTCAAAATTACCTATACTGCCAGAATATTTTGGAGCAGCACCGCTGCCAGTGTTTGTTTGAGAGTTTGAATCACATCTGGCATTTAGTTAGGTATGTTGTTTCAGAGGCAGTAAAACGTATCCACTAACTGTGGGTTAGTAAGGCTAGTGTCTAGTCCACCACCATTAGAGCAATCGTGTCCTGTGGCTAAATTTGGTCTAGCAGTTAAATGACTGTGAGTGAATTGAAATTAAGATGGAGGAGAGGCTTTTATGACTTTTAATAAAAACAAATAAAATGATGTTCACTCTACAAAATATCTTTGTTATTTGGAGTAGATGAAAAAATTTAATGTAAATGTGCATTTTATATATTATTTAGTTATCTTAGGTCTCACGCACTCAGGACAGATTTTCATCCTCTCAATTCTGGTTAATTTCCCTGTTCCTGCTGTTGAGAACCCCACTGCCACCACCACAATGTCACATCGGGCTTCACCACAAGGACGGTGAGCAGTGCCTGGTGTTCAGATATAGTACTTGGAGCTCTGCCCAAAAAGTTTAGTTGCAGGTCATCAGACCACAGCATCTTTGCCCTCATGCTCTCAGAGTTCTTTAAATTGTGTTTGGCAAACTGCAAATGAACTGTGGCTTCCATCTAACCACCACTCTACCATAAAAGCCTGATTGATGCAGTGTTAACGAGATGTTTGCCCTTCTGCCAAGTTGCTGCAGAGGATTCTAAAGCTTCAATGGAGTGACCACTGGGTTCCTCATCACCTCCCTGACCAAAGTCGTTCTCGTCTGGTTACTCTATTTGGCTGGATGTTCGACTCTAAGAAGAGTCATAGTTGCTCCAAACTACTATTTCCAAATTATTGAGGCCACTGTACTCCTGGGAACGCCCAAAGCTTTATAAATGGTTTCATACCCGTGTACACATTGGACTTCAAACTTCAACTTTCTAAGCTACAGTATGTCAAATCAATTAATTTTGCCACAGGTGGATTCAGTTAAGTTCTAGACCAGGGGTTGGTGACCTGCAGTGGCTCTTTTATCCTTCTGCCGTGGCTCCCGGTGGCTTTAAAAAAAATAATGTTTATAAATGGCAATTTAAATTAAAATATTTTTTATTTATTTTTATCAAGGTAATATTTTATATTGTTTGTAGACGAAGGAGAAAGGATTTTGTAACATTAAATTGAAACGTGTTTGCAGCAAAGCACTGTAGTGGTTGTCACCTGTGCGTCACCTGTCGACGCCCGGCAAGTGAAACTTGTGACCACCAGTGAGCTAACCATGGATAAATACCCCCCAAAAAAAGTTTCTGATAAAAATAGAAGATTTATTAATTCATGCACAGATTCATTTGCTTTCACTGCTGACAAATTTGGCTCCAGTGTACTGAATCACCTGCGATGGATCAAAAGATGGAAGCGATATTGAGCAAATAACGCTGTTATGCAGATATGTGAACTCAGGACACACGCCACAGGATGAAATCATTGAATTGATACCATTAGAAGTTGGGGGGAAATGCGGAGAGGACATATGGGAGGCTGTGTTAAAAAAATTAACACCACGCACTTGGGACTGATGATGCACAGAGTATGACAGGAGCAAACCAAACTGCCGGGTCTACAACATCTCGTTAGTATAATAAAACTATATATGCAGCTTTCCTTCATTTTTTAGCATCAGCTGGTGTTACGGCTCCAGATGTGTTTTATTTGGTGGGAAACAGGCCCAAATGGCTATTTTAATGCTGAAGGTTGCCGACCCGTGTTCTAGACTCATTAAGAAAAATTAAAGCAAACTGGTTTACCTGACCAATATTCCAACTGCCACAGTTGACGGTCTGAATACTTTAAAAATGAGAGATCAACTCAAATATTTAGATCAGTCAATTGTTGGATAAGTAAAATGTAGAAATATCGCCATGGCAATGTGAAAATTGGAATAGGCCACATCCATCATGCTATTTTTTTCATTTTTCAAGAGTCATCACTGCAATTACACCAAAACTTTAGAAGAGCATGTCTTTGTACAGGATTATAATTAAATGAATGCTTTCTGAAAAATAAACCATCATAAGAGTATTTTGTTCTGAGGAGTGACACTTTGCCTGACAGTCATTAGTTGTTGGAACATGCTACACAAAACCTGGAAGCTATTATGGGTTTACTTAAAAAGATCTCCTGTTGTTTGGGCATGCTTCTGCATATTTGTGTACATACATGTAATCGTTTGTGTGTCTTTACAAATGCTAAGTGTGTACAGTATAAATGTATGTATGTGTGTCATTCCGGTTAAAACGCCTCCTGCTGGGTGCACATGCTGTGTATTCAGTATGACAATGTGAATATGTGCGTGTTACTGAATGTGTATCACACATCTCTCCATCTGCACAACAGCAGACGCAGCTCTAGCAAACAGCTTTTTCCCCTCTACCCCTTGCTGTGAATTCCTTACATTCACAAGACCTGAGGGCAACTTAGAATGAGAGCGCTCGGCACAAGTGTGTTATGTTCCCCTGCTCTCCTTTTTACAGCACTTTCCTGTGCCTTTGAGAAGTTTGTATGTATGTGTGTGTGCCTCTAATTCATAGCTTCTTTTCTAAAAGTGCTGTTAGAGTGAGTCTAAGTAGCTGCAGAGCTCATATGCAGCTGAAAATATTGTGCGGTTACAGGTGGCAGAGGTGGGAAGGCGGTGAATGTACTGCTTTTTATATGGGTCCTGTGTGCAGGAATATGCACATGAACTGTATGTAAGCCAAGCCACACACATTGTGCACACACCCTGCACACATACACATGATTACATAGTGGGACACAGTGCAGTGACACCCTGCAGGTAACAAAATGTGCCCTCCTGCTCAACACTGTATGTCAACTTTGCATTAATACTGAGAAACATCTGCATTTCTGTACGTGCACTTCCGTCAAATACAAAACAATGACTGCAATACTTGTATAATGAGGCGCAGGAATGTACGTAGGTCATTCTCATTTTACATTTCTTGTCTTTTGTTCTTTTTTTTTATCAACAACAAGGAAAAAGCTATAGAAGCAGCTGTTTGAGAAATATTTCATTACAACTTCAGGGGGAGTTTTAGCCTTGCCTATTTTGCCTCCACCCACCTGGCCGGTGGTTACATGAACTGGTTATGCCTGTTTTGGAGAGTTGCACAAACTAATGCCTTAACAATAGTGCTGCTTTGATAAAATTTAAATCCATCAACACAGTGGTCAAAGAAAACAGTCAGCGTGGCTGGGGACTTTTTTTAGGTTTGATGACTGAGACTAAAACACACAAAAAATGCTTCTTTGTGGCAGTTTATCTGAAAGGAACTTCCTTCTGCATCAGTTCCAGGCATCAACATTCAAGAGCATTATTATGTACCTCAGATTCCTTTTCCTGCGTCATTGGTTTAATTAGTTTTCCCAACCAGCTGCCCTCAGGCCAAAGTCAGTTGTCTAAAATGTTTGTTCTTCCAAAGGACTCTTTGCACTGTTTCTGTCAAATTTAAATTACAAATCAGAGGAATATCATCAGATACTTTAGGTTTGTGAGAGTCAGAGATCAACTGTGGTGTGTTTAAGGTCAGGAAAAAGTTGATAAAAAGGCAACTGTTACATTAAATGCAAATGTTAAGGGTGATGGGGGGAAAACTCAATATCCAACATACAGATTGTAATGGAAACCTATGGCTGAAAATGATGTTTCTTGTCTAATGACTACAGCAGCATTTGTCTATAAGCTGCATTGAGGTTGACAGCATTTATTTATTGCCATCTTCTTATTTCTCCTGCACTTACTTGTTCAGCATCCCACATTAACCGTGAAATGTACATGTCAAAACATTTGGAACAGCTGAATTAGAAACCTCTGGGCAACTTCATGTGATCCACTTTGCAGGATTTAGTCATCTTTTTTTTTTTTTTTTAAGAGCCAGTGTATGAATAATTGGAAAAACAAAAGAGAGAGACTGTAAATAACAGATTAAAAATTGTTGGTGTTAAAATACCAACTGAGGCTTGATTACTGCAAACAAGCGTAATTTAAAGGGCGTTCTGACTCAAGGTGTTCATTTCTGCTACAGTGACGCTGTGTGTTATATTAGACATGAACAGATCATACTACACCAGTCTGCTGGCACACAAGCATGTCAGTGCATGCACAAACACACACACGTTCACAGACATACGAAAGCTCTCACAGAATAAAATACGCACACAGACAGCAGCAGTCTTTGTAGTTGCTATTGAGGATAGATTCTGGTCATCATGGCCTTCCCTCAGGGGATATGACTCATTAGATAAACACATGATGAAGCCAGTGCTCACATTAACACTTTACATCACAGTCTGCTAAGTGTTCGTCAGCACACTGGACAGTACTGTGTACTGAAGACAGAGATAATGATATCAGTTGTGACTAATGGACCACATTCATCCCAGAGCCCATTAAACGCTTTAAGCTCCTTTATTGATAATGTTGAATTTGTTCTGATACTGCACAATGAACCGAGCACAATTTACCTGCTTAATCATTCCAAACAAAAGTGCAATCTGAAGACACTGACATTTCAACAGAACAATCTTGGCTCACTAAAAAATTCTCATATAAAATCAGTTAATAATTAAAAATAGCTGGGGGTGAGACGAGCATGAACAAATATAGTAATTGTGTAAAAGAACAGAAATTCAGTTTTATGTGCTGTTGCACAACACTGTACTATCAGCATAACAACAGTTGTGTTATACACTCCACAGAGTGAAATGTTTTTATACTCAATGTAATTCCAGTTGTCTCTTTGTACCATAAAATGTCAAGCTGCAATTTGCAATGTACACATAATTACACAGTTTTTCTTGTTAAAGGCAATTTTCATATTGTGTGTAAAACCCTTTCTGCGCAAAAGATTGGATTTGAAAGTTTATTACAGCCAAATACTCTGCATTTATGTCACCTGTCAGGCATTAGATGTAGATATACTTACACTATGTATACTTTCACAAATTAATTTCAGGCTTCAGCTGGCCAGCTTCTCAGAAATAGACTCGGTTACTTAGCAACGCCGGGAACAAATCGCTGGTCACACTTGGTTCATGGACTTGGTGGACCCCATGGACACACACACTGTATAGAAATCAAGCAGTGGTGCAGGGACACGGGTCACATTGCAAAGTGCACTAGTCAGTACTGTCAGATGAATAAAGGGGGAGAGAAAACAGGTTGCTTAAAATAAAGAGTATGTTGCGGCACTTTTTGAGAATGAATGGCATTCAGATCTTAAGAAAGACTACTAATCATTCTGACAGATCACATCCATCCAGAGATCTTTCTGCAGGCTTCTTAATGTTGGCTGCGAACTAATGACATGATAAAACGTAAATGAGAGTAAACGATGCTCCTGCCTAATAAAACCTGTTTATAGACTTCCTTAACGAGACCATGCACAGTTTGCTATTGTAACATCATATGTGTTACAACACGTTGCTCAACAACACTGACAAACGTGTTCTTCACGGTTCTTTATCTATGTGTCCTTTATTACAGTCCTGAAAACACACAGAGGGTATTTTTCTTAACTTAATTCATTATAAGACCGGCTAAGCCGAGCAGAGCAGTCATTTGCTACTCTACTAAAACTCCACAATGTTAAATATGACATGTTTAAATCCCCTTTTATCCCCTGTAAGATTAAAATGTGAGTCTTTAAAGTTTGCTACTGCACACAGTAGAGCAGATGCTGTAATCTGGTTTCAGAAATCAGGAACAGTGGATTGCAGCAGCGCGTAAAGAAAAAAAAAAAAAACAACCAAAATGTAAACATAATCTTTGCGACCCAAACTTAAGACACTGTCACATTATAAAAAGCACAGGTGTGAACGCTTCAGTCGTGTTTTGGCACCGTTCCATTTGATGTCAGCGCTGTTAGACCTTTGTTCTCGTCATATATTTGTAATGCAGAGATATTTTCTTTACAAAGTGCTGAGTGAGTGTAACCAATCAAGAAGGCCAAAGGAACTGGAAGAATTAATATATGAAAGAGGTTCTCTACTACTGGTGTACTGCAGCGCAAATACTTGTTGCTGCTTGGTTTAATTCAATATTACAATTTTTTACTTTTCTTTACATATTATTAAATACAACATTAGTGACGTGCACTGATGCATCACTATGATGAATTACATGTATATTAGAGATGGGAATCCCCAGAGTCCCCACGATACGATATTATCACAATACTTAATTCATGATTCAATATTATTGCGATTTTAAATGTTCTGCGATATGCTAAGTATTGCGATACGATATATTGTGATTATCACGTTTTTTTCAACTGCAAATTATGCTCAAAATACATTTAAATCTAATCCTCAGTCTTTCACTTCAGTCATTTTCATTGCTGACAACTTGTCTGTATTACAGTTTATTCCAACTTAACTGAATGCAAGTTTGTGGACAACTGTGCAATTACAGTTATATAACGTTTGATTTGTATTTTAAATTTGTATACCAAACACTGATATTTGGTGTCCCTGTATCGATACAATATCACCACGCAAAAATATCGCGATACTATGTTGTATCGATTTTTTACGCCCACCCCTAATGAATATATCCTACACATATATCATTTTGCAACAGATACTTTTACTTTAAGTACATTGGCCTTTTAGATTTCTGCCTAAACCTTATGAAGTTCATGTGGAACAACTCTCAACTAGACTTGCACATTCATGCAACAAGTTCAACAGTGTTTTAAAATGCTTTCAGCATGGATATTTGTACGTCTGTACGTAAAGTCAATTGGTAGTGCAGCACTTTTTTTAGGCAAATATTTGTACAATTGCTGTAGTATTGACGTTCTGTGCTTATTCCACCTCTGAGCAAGACCTACACAACAATATACATGCAAAAAGATGCACATGAGATGGACTGAACTATACAGTTCTCCAAGAAGTGAAGAGGATAATTAGAGTCAATCATATTTTAAGTGTAAACCTAAAAGGGCCACCCCGCCTGAAAAGGCTTTAAGCTAGTATTAGCAGTTGTAAGACTATACCAAGTAAACTGGGTATGTTTAAAGAAAAGATCTATGCAACCCAGTGCTTTGAAAGTCTTCAGTCTGGATCTGACAGTCTAACTACAATCCCGACTTCATGAATGCCTGGCATCTCTGGCCCCCTGCCCACTGACTCTTAGACAGCTGGAGGTGATTTCAATGAAGCAGAACAAACTGGCAAAGAGAGGGAGAGAAATGGGAATGAAAGAAAGATTGATTTCTCTACTCGGCCTTTCTTTTAAGTCACTGGTAAAGAGGTGTGGGACTAGGGTCTCCTCCTCTTCTCTGTCATGCACAGTAAACAGCATTGCTTCACTTTAATAATAGTAGCGCGACATTCATTCACAAAAATATGTTTCAGTACAACAAAACAATTACGTTTTGTTCAAAAACATGATCAGGATTACAGTTTAGTTGTCTGCGAACGTAATCTGTATGAGACAGGGTTGGAAAAAGCACAAACAAGAGAACAGAAGCTACAAAATAAATGGAGAGAAGAGGAGGGAAATCCCTCAGAGAGACCCCGTCTTACAGAGACCGCGCACCCATGCGGGAAAATGCACCTGGTAACATCTCCAGCTAGGAGAGTGTCACCTCCAAGAAATTTACAGCATCCAACCAGCATCAGTCCTACAACTTCACTCTTAAAATTATTCAATTCTAGGACAAACAGAAATGGTATTTTAGGGGGGTGCAATTTGTGAAATGCACTCCTACAGAAATAATTCATCAGTCACACCAACTTTGATTATCTCTAGGTTCAAGAGAAGTATCCTGGATCTAAAGTCACTTAATTTAACACTGGTGTTTTTCTATGTGCGTTTTTAAAGCGATTTAATGTGACAGGGTTTCATTTGTTGTCTTATTGCGCCTTGGTTCAAGAGAGGTATCCTGGACCTGGATGTTAATTTAACACTGGTGTTTTTGTTTGTTCATATTTTGTGAGTTTGGTTGTGTTTTTACAGTGATCTTAAAGTTTTTAAAGTGATTTAAACATTTTTACTTTACTTTTATGTGAAGGCATTTTCCAGCAGGCTGCCCTTATAAGGTAAAAGTATCGGATCGGTATTGGTATCAGTGATACTGGCCCTGTATTTACTTGGTATTGGATCGACACCAAAGCTTGCGGTATCGCACACCACTAGTGTGTAGGTCACCTGAAAGGGCTGCTAACTGTTCTGTCTACATGTATTTTCAGGTATTTGTGACATAATACTGTTTGATATTAAATAAGCAGTTGCCAGATAAGGTAGGTCAGCTTGTCTACAAAGCACACCGAGGACTTGGCGTGTTGCCTTAGGGAGATGAATGTTTAAAATGACACTCCTTTGCATACCACAGTGCTTTCCTGCTCCTTTGACTTTGAAGTGCAGGTTTTAACTGAATACTTCTGTCCCTTGGGAGCTGAGCTTCAGTCATCTCGCTCTCAAAGTGTCACTACGCTTAACTTCATCTACGGATTATAGAAGGTTCAGTCACTGAGTCAATAAACATGCATTTGGACATTTTTTTCCCTTTCTTAACCCTTTTTTTTACTTCTCATTGAAGTCCTTAAAGTATTAAGGGATAAAAATGACTTTCTTTATCTTTTCACCTTTAGGTTAGGCAAACACAGAAGCACAAAACATACACAAGGCTTATTAAATTAATGTTTTATGAACAGGGTGTGCACAGCAGCATTAGGATCGAATAGGAAACCCGTTCTGACGGGGGTTTAACATTTGCCGTAGCTGTGGTAGTTCAGCTATATTTTCCCATTTTTTTTTTTTTGTAGTTTGTTACTGAATCTACAAACAGAAGCGGGGTTGTTTTGTTTAGGACCGGTTTAGGTCTCCAGGTATTCCAGAAAGCTGGATTGTAAGCTCACCTGTGAAAAATATTAGTTTTTAATGTTAAGTATTGATTATTGCTATTTATTAACAAATGTTGTTGCATGCATGTTGCATTGCATTAGAAGGTGGCTAACTAAGTACTCCTGTTAGGTGTAATACTCCAACCTGGACTCTAGTTCCTGGAAGGCACAATGTCTGACTGTTGGACAAACATGAACAGTCGACAGCCCTGTCTTCTAAAAATCTTGTTTGTTTCTCTTACTATTACTCCACTACAATTCAGAGGGAACCACTGCACATTTTACTTCACTACTTTTATTTTAGAGCTATAGTTACTTTGCAGATGTCGATTCTCAATAAAATGTTTTATCAACCAAGATGTTATTCAGACAGTAGTTAAACATATCAATAAATACAGCATTAGTTATGTGTACACTATAATGCATCATGATGATGCACTGATGTGTACATGTATATATACGTATACTACACATACTGTATCTCGTTCTGCATAACAAATACTTCTACGTTCAGGACCTTTTAGTATATTTTTAGATATTTATGTTCGACTTATTTAAGTGGATATTTGTACTTATGTGCTTAAAGTCAATTTGAAAGCATGTGAGTTAAAAAATTTAGGTAGTGCAATATTTGAACAATTACTGTAGTATTGACGTTCTGTGCTTATTCCACCAATGAGCAACACCCACACGACTAGATACATGGACAAAGAAGCACATGAGATGAACTCTTAAACCTACAGTACTCCAAGACGCAGAGGATAATTGGAGTCAATCACATTTTAAATGTAAACCTACACAATGGGCCACCACACACAGGTAACAATTAAGGAATAAGAAATTTGCCTTGAGCCATGCCAGGTCACAATTACACATTATGCCCCGTGATCCAGAAACACAAGCAGCCACAATCACACATGAGCAATCGGTCAAAGCATCAGCAAAGTGCGCAAAGCAGGTGACACGTTTCCACAAAGTAAATACGCAGTTATTGACTCACCACGTGAAGAGCTGGAGTCCTCTAAACTTCCTCTACACGTCGTCCCGTTCATTCGGCGATTTTCTATTGAGATCATGATCCAAACCTGCACAAGTTGTCTTCGGTTGGCACAGCATTTAGCGAAGAAACATTTTGCGCACACAGTATAGGCTTCCTGTTTGTGTGTTTGGCGCTGTAAGTGCAGATCTGAGGATGTGTGTGTCACACAGGTGAGGTAGCACCTAGGCTAATATCATTAGTTTGGCCTTGGTTTTCATTGCAGTGACTTACTAACCACGTGGATGCGGTTCCAAACGACTTTACTATGCGCCATGAAAATGCCAACATCTGCACTGATCACCTGACCTCTCCATTTCAATCTAAGGCCCACCTTCCAATAAAGTTGATTGGCTGGTGAAACAATGCAGATCTGTTCAGGAAGAAGATTATTTAGTGGTTTTATCACCTAAATGTATGAAATAGTTAAATTTATAAGACATAAAGACTTTTATTCATTTATTTATTGGTCAGTAGTCAGCTGCTGAGGCTGAAGAGAAGTTTCCTCCATTACCAGCCCCACTAAACTTCCCATGAAACCAGTAAAATGATGGTAATTATGAATATTAACATTTACAATAAGTCACATCACAACAGGAATTCTGCATCATAATGAGCAGATTTACTTTGAGTCCTTACTACATTGTGGGATTGCTGCATTTAATTAAATAAAGACTCTGAACACTAATCAAGAGCAGTGTGTGTTCACAGAAACAGTGTCCTGTGTTTAATCCACAGGCTTCTTTTAAAGTTTTCACGGGAGACTACTTTAAATTGATTGCTACTATTCTTCATGGAAACTTTTATTCTTAGCGAGCCAAAGCTGTTACTGATGGTTATGTGGCTGCTGAAAATGGCTCAAATATTCTCCCTTCAGGCAGCTTTCCATGTCGTACTAACTACATGAAGTGTGGTGCTGTGATACAGAAGCATGTTTCTGATTGTGTAAGGTTTGTTCATAAACAAGCACATCATTTGTGTTGAGTTGAGATCAGCTTGATGGTAGTTTGACTCTTTGGATCAGGGTCCAGGGTATGAGAAGCAGAAGGTTTGTCTTTTCCCAGCAAAACCAAACTTTGTGTTACATGCTTACTTTGGTGCGTAGTATCAGACACATGTTAGGTCACTGTGCCAGGATAAATACTAACTATACACAAGCCAACCAAGTCACAATCAGGACTTAAATAAACTGTAGAGCTGAAATCAGTCAGATTCAGTAACATACTTCTTCTCCTCTCTCTCTGTGATGTGCTGTGCTTTCTGAAACACATTATAGTCAAATCACTGAAGTGTGTAGTACATTCACTGTAGTTACCTTCCCATTCTTGACATTCTGGAGAATTCCTAATTCTTCCATGTGAAAATGTGTTCATTTACGTATACTTTCCAACTTGCCCATTTATAAATCTGGTGTGTTTACAGTATACAGTGAAATTAAACAGTAACTTGGCGAATTGTATTGTTGAACCCTCATTGGACCCTCAAAAGCTATCTCAGTTCACAGCATGGTTATGTGTGAATGCATAAGTTTAGTTTAGGATATTAATAAGCTGCTTAACCAAGCAGAAGAGAGGACCATTGTGTGCACATGTGATGTTCTGTTTCTGTGCAGACGCCAAATGTATGTTTAAATCAGATTATTGCCATCAGTAGTGGTAAAAGGTGGTGAATGAAGGATGAAGAAGACACTGACTGTGACTGAAGACTGTAAGATACAGAGGATGACTGGCTGTCAGACAGGACTCCTGAAGGACATGGTGGACCAGCAGGTGAGTGGAGATGGCTGTGGCTTTTTCAGAAACCACATAACACTTGAAAAGCATATAACGGGTGAGAAAGCGGCACGAGCATGCACTGGAATAACTGGAATGTCTGGTCACAGAATGCAATCCACAAATTCGCCCGGTCTAAGTCCATACAGAGAACAATCAGAAATCTAGCCAGAATATAAAATCTGCATTCCATCACCCAAAACTAACAATTTGAAAACAGAGTGCTTTATTCCTTTTCCTAATTAAACACAGTGTCCAAAATCCTTATTCAGAATTTAGTCATTAGTCCAAGTCCTTCCTTTCCTTTACTTTGTATAAACCCAAACACATTCCAAGAAACTAGGAAGATGGGTGAACGGTAATGATGGAACAGAAGTTGAGATTTGAAGTATGAGTCTGTGCCAAAGTCAGCAGCTGTAGTGGAAATAATGCCATGTTGTACAGCATCATTAAAAAAGCACAAACAAAAGGGTAAAACATGATTTAAAAAATGAAACTGAACACAATACACAAAATTCAGTCTGCCCGTTGCTTTCAAATGCTGAAACAAACCACGCAGCTGCATCATGTATTATGAATGTTGCAACACAGTTGTTACATGTGTTCTCTTTATTAGTATTTTCGCTCTCTCTGCCTCTTTGTCATGCACACACACACACACACACACACACACACACACACACACACACACACACACACACACACTGTGTGCTGGCTAAAAGTTGTGATTAATTGCATAACAGTTATCATCTGATCCCACATGTCATGCCGACCAGCACGTGCTGATTGCACATTTGTGCATTAGCTGCAGGGTAACATACCCCTAACCCTCAGATTTGTGATGGAAAAATATTTAGGATTGATGTTATTCTAAGCAAGAAGAAAAAAAGTGTTTTAATTGTTTCCAGGGTTCATGGGTCATTAAATCTGTTTGTTTGTTGTTGTTTTTGGGGTTGTCGCCTCTAGAGTCAGACAAAATAAAGATGAGAAAAAGGCTGTTGACATGAGGGGCAGAGAGGAGGGATAGCAGGATTTGAAACAGAGTATATTGCTCAACATTTAATAGCACAAACAACACCACTGAGCTCTTTCATGTGAGTCTTGGACAGTTAGTTTCACAGCCACATGTAGCTTTAATACTGATTCTCCTTTGAGCTCTATTTTGCTCTCCACCAACTTAAGAGAAAACTAAATGGGTGTTGCTCCAAATTCCCTGACCACCTGGTAGTTTTATCAGTTTTCTGATGCTAGGCAGGCAGCATAAAGTGCATTAACCCTCAGTATCAGATTGATGCAATATTCATCAAAAGTGGCCTGGAGTCAAATCAGTCAAATCGGGACATCGTAAGTTCGCAACGTCAGCAGAATATGTTTATTTGGGTCATCAAATATGAAGGTGCTGATCTGATGAAACCTGAAAAGCTGCAGCTGAGCTCATGCAGGCAAGAAGCAACTAAATACTACAGAAGTGCTGTACTTAAGTCATGTTTTGAGGTATTTGTAATATTTTACTGCAGTATTGTATTTTTACTTGTACTATTTTTTTATTACTTTACTTATTTTTATTACATTTATTTGACACCTTTTAGTGTTTGAAGATGTAGATTCTCACCAAATATAATCCAGTAATCCACTTTAGGTACATTTTAGAAGTAATAGTACTTAAGTATTAAGAAGTGGTACTTCTGCTTGTAGTGGGGTATGTTTTTTTGGGAACTCCTCGTGCTTTTATGTGAGTATCAAGTGTATGTACTCCTACAACCTCTGAGCACATGCGCCAGCTTTTATAGGCTCTGAAACCATAAGCTGGTGACTTTCAGTACGTTGTCTGCTGAGGTCGTTCCTGGACAGTCCACTAAAAGGTTTGTTTGCAAAACATATAAAAACTCCCTAAATCATAACTTTAAAAAAAAACAGAAACTATTATTATTCATTCATTCATCAGCATCTTGGAGCCTTTTTACATCAGGAAATTACTGCTTTTCAGAGTTGCCTAACCTATCTAGAAAATAAATAATATTACTGGCTGTGACATACAGTAAGTCAATAAAAGGAAGGAGCAAAAGCAGACCAGGGTTCAAAGGTTTAATTAATTTTCTTGCTGCTGTAAAGAGTGGTTAGAAATACACCTCTGATTCAGCAAACAAACACTGTGGAGAGCCTCGAAAAGCCACTTATCCTCTTTCACTGTGTATGTACAGTATCTCTAGTAACAGTCTCACTTTTTTGTTTCCTAGTAAACCGTTTATTTTCCTTCTTTTTCTCAGTGGGGTTCTGATTTCATTGGTGTTTAATAAATGTGGCAATTCCACAAAAAATGTTTAACTTGCTGTAAATGTACGGCAGCATACGATTATGAATCGATTCTGCTGGTACACGTACATACATGCTCTGTATAGTATTTCCATGCAATCAGTGTTTAAGTATGCCTGGGTATTTGGTGAGCAGTAACATAAGTAACCTAATTTTTTTGGTCTTTGTCAGAAAAGCTTAGACCTACAGGCATCAACAGGAAAAGGAGCCTCAATGCAAAGACTGCGACGAGCAGCCAGCGGAGTGTAGTTGAGATCCAGATGTGTTGAATTAAATTCTCCTGTTGCATCCAAGAATGCTTCTGAGACTGCAGTGGGTCATAAATCAGCATGATCTATGTCCAGAACAGACACCGCACAGACAGACGCAGCTTGCTTTCGCTGTTAGCTGCTACCTCTTTCTTAGCCGCTTTTTTACACGGTGACTCAGCACATTTGCACAGAGCCAGAAAACATCCAAAGCCTTTTTTTGTAATGTTGTGAAGAAAGACGGGGGAGTGAGTGGTGGGTAGAAACATAAGAATCTGGACGAAGCGAGGATGGGGCTATAATTTCCATGCAAATCTGCCATGTGGTGCAGATGTTACACTGACAATCCTTATGTTTTCCAGCTTTGTGGTCCTTGTGCAGCTTTATATTCCTGTTTATTTAAGATGGGACAAAAGCAGAGATATAATATATTTGAATGAATTTGTGGTAAAAGGCACATGTGAAGCCTGCTGAAAGAATAGCACATTTCTCAATATAGTTAGAAAGGGATCCCTCTTCCAGGATAGACAGACATGCAATAGACAGTTTATTGTTTGTACAGAATAAGAATATATTTTACACATTTTAATGGGCAAAGATGGCAGGATGACAATATAATATATTGTAAACATATCAGGGTGCATGCGATTAATCTAGAAATGTATGCGTTAACGCAAATTAACCATAGGTCCAAGTATGACCCCAACTTCGTGTGTCAACGTGTGTTAAGGGCACATTAAACGCAGATAATATGATGACTGAGGAGACATCACCCGGTGTGTTGAATGGTAAGTTTCATTATAAAAAGCTTCCAGATGGAGGTTTAGATTAAACACAAATCGAGCGCACATATTGCAGTGATTAGCTGTTATTCCACTGAAGCTGGATGGAGAACCATTTTCAGGCAAAGCACATTTTTGCTGATGTTAGTAAGGATGCTAGTGCTAAGAAAGGGTGAACAATAGTGGACTGATGAAGCAAACCTACGACATCACTATCTGGATTGCCACAGAGTGCTCACGTGTGACTGCTGGGTTTTCTGTATAATTCTATATATAGTGATATTCGTTCAGGTCTTTAACCTTTCACTGTAAAGTGCCTTGAGATGACTTGATTTGATTTGGCGCTGTATGAATAAACTGAATTTGAAAATGAATTGAATTAACAAGGGTGCATTAACTATGAAAGGGAGACAGCTGACAGAAGCTTACTTTTACTGGAGACCACAGTACAATAGTAAATCCTAGTATTTGAAGATTGTGGCAGTAAATCAGTTACAGTTTCGTCCTCTGTGCGCTTGCTGCAGTACTGTTATATACTGTATATGTTTCTGTTGAATCAGTGGGGTAGAAGTGTAATCCTAACATATTAACATACAGTAAATATTGTATTAGCTTGACTCAGTTCACAGTTAGTGTTCACTATATAATTACAAACGATAAGAGTTTAAACGCATCTTCCTTCTTTCACATTAAATGCAGCTGTAAATCTACACTCACACTTTCTCATGGTGGTGCTGTGGCTTGGTTGGTGCCTGTCTGGAAAACAGGACTTAATGAATCTGAATTTGTTTGTGTTGATCTGTTGTCTAATTAGCTAGCTTACTGTACTCTATTGTGACATTTTCACATTATTGTTTGTGGCAGTAACTATAGCCTGCTTTATAGTGAGAAAAATTTACATTGGGTGTCAAAGGGGTGGCTTAGATTTTGGCAGGGTGGCTGGGGGCAGGGCGTAAATGACTGTGAGTGAATGTCCCTGTGCATTATCACGTAGCAGCTATTTATTTTTGTATATTATTATTTTATATTATTTCCCTTTTGAACGCTAAGACAAAAGACATATCTTAATTGGGATTTTTTTATTGTAAATATGTTTTATGAAGTACAACAAAAGCAAAAATACAACATTTTTAGCAACTCTTTTTGCACAAGGTGTTTACAGAACACATTTGAAAATGACTTATAAAATATTATGCTGTCCTTGCACAACGATTTTTATAATGCTGATCCGTGGATCTACCACGAAATGTTTCATGAGCCTTTCTTATAATGTCATGTAAACACCTGACGAAAAATACGTTACCAAAATTCAAGACTATCTATTTGAATTATCATGTTATGTACACTTTCTTTACATACTTTTTAAAAAATATTTCACAATTGCAGAAATCACTAGAAGAATATTTCAGGTTTCCTTCCAGGTGCATATACAGTATTTACATACATTCATGGGCTCACACATGGCACCCATTGAGAAAAGTGTTTCCTGTGATTGCATGGAAGGAATGCCTGAAAGAGTTGATGCACATCCTCCATACGACATCAGGTGCTGTGTGCTGAACACTCAAAGGGTTTTGTCAGTCCTTGTAGGTGTCAGAACATTTCCAAAAATAACTGAATATCAATTCAGACTTTTAACTCCATTCTTCACAGCATTTCATTACTGAAAGCTGTCAACTGATCCTCGACCTTATGGCACAGGAAAACCATCAGCTCCGCTGAGCGCACATTTCGTTTCTCTCCCTTGACTCATTCGGTTGAAATCAACTGAGATGCAGAACGACACATTAAAGCAGTCTATACGTACATATACATGTAAGATGACAAAAAGGCAAAAAAGTCACTGTTCCCTTACAGTACATGACAAAGGCACCTCATTTTGTGGCAAGATATTCAACATGTTCCAAGAAAAAGGACAGATAATACTGTTTTTTATGCTTTTAACCTTTCTATTAAATCACATTAAGCTGAAACCAAAGTAAATGTTAATTCATACTTGTTTTTAACAATTTAAAACAACTACAAATGAAAAGTGTGATTCACAAGCAATAAGACACTCCCTTTCTAAATTCAGGTGTTACAGCCTTACTTGGTCTGCCATGACCGGGTTTTGATGCCTACCATTATTTAATCTTAGCATATTTGCTGACTCTTCTGTACTTGTGCGACTGTTATGCTACATTTTCACATTCACTGTTATTCTGTAATTGTCGTTTGTGGCGATGTTCCCTGCTGTCTAGAAAAGGTTACTCTACATAGTCTCACTTTATTGCATTTATTTCACTGACCTGGGGTGAATTTGATATTTTAGGGAATAAGTACAAAAACATTCCAGTTTAAGAGATCTGCACAGAAATAACTGGTTGGAAGAGGGAGAAAATGACCCTTAACATGCAAGGCAAGAGGTTCGGTGTGTTCAAAGCCAGTGTGATCCCAGCCTCTACTCAGAGATGTGAATTTACTGTTTTGTATTATTTTACATATTTGTGACAGCAGTGACACGAAGTAAATAAAGTGACATATACTAATAAATGATATGGCATCAAATAACACCACAAAACCTGAAAACAAATGTGATATATCACGAGTTAAAGACAGAACTGACATGTTTATGAGAATACTTGTTTTTAACTTTGGTTAGTAATGTTTTGCAGATAATTACTGGATGTAGCTGCACCCCAATCTGTTTTGATGCAGAAAAAAAGGCCATAAAAATGACAACTATTCTGATAAACTGTCTTTTAACTAAACAACACAAAAAAAGGCGTGAAGACCACAATACAACTACTGTACACAAAGAACTCAAAATACTCAGTAAGGGCAGAAACTAGAAGTTTCATGGGTGCCAGTGCAAATTATATAGTGTTGTGATCTTTGTTGGTGAGCAGTAATTCATCATGAGCTTTGTTCTTGTGTTTGAGGTTACTACAGTGTGTTTTTCCTGCAACAAGACTCAAAGACAACAAAGAGACTGATTCAAAGCAAAAGGAATGTTGATGCATCATTTACTCTGCTGTCAACTGAGAAATAATTATACAAAGAACCCCACAGTTCCCGATGATTCCAAATACAGTGTCCAGTAAGCTCTTGCTGCTGGGCAACTAATTCAATTCAAGCCATTAAGCTATGAGTTTTTGCTAATATTACTTTAAAACATTTGGCTCCAGGAGGTGCTACAACTGGGGACTCCCCAGTGTTACAACCTTTATTGATGTAAGGCTTTGGAATTAAACATTAGCAGTAACGCACGCCTCAGAGTGTAAAAACAGACAAAACAACAACAACAAATCTTTCTTCAAATTAGATTAGCTAAAAGATTTGAGTGAGACAAATTAACGTTGTAATATACAAGAAGCTTATTCCACCTGTGAGGGTGATATGTCAAGTAACAGTTTTCTGTTTTAGTTTAGTTTTTACAGTCTTTTCCTCGCCACCCAATAAATTATCACAGTACCATGAATGTACATCACACGTACATATCTGAATATAAATGAGCACGCAGAGTCCTGCACAGACTCCTTTAAAGGGCATTCATCCTTTCACCCGACCCCCTCCCCCCATTCTCTGTTTCTCCTCTCACACACATACACACAACGCAGCCCCCCCCCCTTCCCTGCCTCTCCACTTAACGTCAGTCCGTCAGAGCGGGGTCAGAGGGTTCAATTTGCAGAGCGTCCTGTCCTGCTGCTTCGTGGAAAGCGGTGGACTTTGAGGTGTTTTGACAGATGATCGCTGCGGGCGAACTTCTTCTCGCAGACGATGCACTGGTATGGTTTCACTCCGGAGTGGGAGCGGCGATGTCGGGACAGCTCATCGGACCGGGAGAATCTGTTGGGGGGAAATCCAGAATGCGATTCAGGAAATGCACTGAACACTGATGATCATTATGCATCTTTTCAAGAACAATCCCCCCCCCCACAATTCCTTAATCACAGTTGTCAGTAATGTAATACACAGAAATTTTATAAAGGCACATCCACTATTTCTCTGTTAGTTCCAAATTCTCCTACTTCTGTGGGTCTGCTTGTATGAATCATAAAAAAAACCCCAGAACAATGCAGTCATGCTTCAAACTGGAGTATCACTAAAGCCATGTCAAGCTGCTTTATATGTTATATGTTTTATATTTATATGGTAATCTGAGAGGTGCTAAAAAAACACCGTGAGCAGTGCAAATCTCAGGCCCAGTCTATTCCTGGCCTGCTCTGCTCTGGTCTCTGTGGGTGATGGCCAACTTGGATATCATGACAGCGAAGGTCTTACCGGATGATCTACTACTACCTATTGTACATGTGTATCCGTAAATGTTAGTAAAGCTGTTAAGACCGGATTACTGGGTAACACAGACATACAGTTTTTCCCAGCGCGTTTCCAGCAGCAGCAGCAGCGATGGCAGGCTAAAGGCATGAAAGTGATAATTCACAGAGATGTAAAGACGCCACTCACATTTATTTCAAACCATTTCCACTCTTGACATGGATGACACAACTGGGCTATTCATCATTTTAATACCCAGCAATAAAAAGAAGATAACCGAGACAGCTTATAAAGCTGTGGAATCTGAAAAGCCAAGAATATCAAAACAAATACTCCGACCTGAGGGCTCATTCGGTTGATTGTTTGGTATACAGCGCATGCTGATTTAGCTCATTTGCGGTTGCCAGAGAATACAAATTTTGAGTTCACGTTGTGACGACCCTCCCTGGGCAGGCCAGGCTGTGATAACGTCCGAGAGTACACAAAGCTGGCCCCGTATTAACACACGTTTGTGGAGGAATAACTTAAAATGACCTTCGTTATACATTAACATCCAAAAGAAACATCCTCTCAGGAACTTAAAAAGTGACTTGTTTTCATCTCCACTTGACCTCACCATGAACACCATTATTCTTTTTTTAATGTGAGTGATTTGAGCAGGTTAAACAGAAAAAAAACTGTGCTCGCACTGTTGGTGAGAAATTAAAAAAATAGATTTTTAAGCATAGGCCTCAGCACCCCATTACGGGGAAGGTCATAATTCAGATTAAAATCAGAAACACGTCGGGTTCTTTATCCTTTGTTCTTTATGTGACTGTACATTTGTTCCTCGCTGTAATATATGTGATGTTCCTGCACACATTACACCCTGAAGCTATACTATATCAGCTTCAAGCTGGGGCATGATAGAAACCATGTAAAGCTACTCTACTGACTCAAACTGGGCCTGAGCCCAATTATAACATACTGCACTGGGGAGGCTCTTTCAACAGAACATGCATTTAAGCCTTATGGAAATAGACAGCCTGATTGTTCTTCAAATCCACGTTTTTTTGAATAAGATTGATCATGTGCCAGTTCTCTCTCGCAGCCTCACCATCTGTCTCCCTCAAAATGCCCTTCCTTGCTATTGCTCTTACTCTATTACCGACTTCTTCCCACTATTAATCTAGCTTGTGTATGACTTCTCACTTCTGTGTTCGAGGGCTGGTGGGCAAGGCCACTGAGTTCAGACTGGGTGGGGGGCTTTTCTGCTGATTGCTGTCTGCGATTTTAGGAGCGTGTTTTTTGCACCTCGAGTCAGGCGAGGCAACCTGGTGTGGCTGCAGCACGACATATAGTATGCACATTAGCGTGGGTGTTGTGGGAAGTGCATAGAGAGCACGTTTTGTTCTAGCTTGTTCCTAAACTCAGCTTCGCAGCCAACAGGTAAGAAAGGTGGGGCGGTCAGGTCGGTTACACACCTGGAAATTTACGGTAACAAAGAAACTGCCGAGCACACATACTGTACAGTCTTTCATCTGCCATCTTTATTTTCTTTGTCTCTTTTTTGTTTCGTTTTTCCTTTCAGCTCAAAGCCATTTGTATCTCCTGTCTTTATGAGAGGCTCAATGTCAACTATGTGTAAGTTTAGAAAAAACTCAAATTAATGCATGACTGCACTAATCAGTGACAGATGATTCCCTCCTACATACAAAGCATTATACAAGAAACCATAAAAATTCTTTTGACTGGTTTTTCAGAAGTTTTTAAATCAGAGGAGCCAGATCCAGCCCCTCATTTTGCTCTACAGCAGCACACTGAGTCCTTCATAACTACACAGATGACCCCAAACTCTCCGACCTCCATGGAGAGGTCAAGGAATGGGAAAGCAATGGTTTCCCAGGAGGATCAATAACATGTACTCTCTCTTAGTCTCTCTTTTCTGCTCTGTTGAGCTCAAAATGTGAACCACAATCAAACGTCGACAGCTCCGTCACCACCTATACTATACTCTAATACTTCGTTGTAACGATGTATCAGCCGACAAAGACAACAAGTCACTGCCCTGATGACAGATGTGGCGTAAAAACATCACCGCCGTCTTTGTACAGTGAGCGACTTGGGTTTGAGCCCAATTATCCAACACAAACCTGAGTCTCCATGCAGGTCTGAGTTTAAAATACTGCATGCTTGTGTGTGTGTGTGTGTGTGTGTGTGTGTGTGTGTGTGTGTGTGTGTGTGTGTTGCCTGCATGTGACTTGTATCTACAACTGCACAAAAACACAACTGTGAAGTACAGTGAGAGAGAAGAAAAATCCAGAAAGCTCAAAAAGCTTTTTTTTTTTTTAAAAAGACAGTAAAGCAGTTTGGCAAAAGAAGTAATATAACTTTCACTGAGTCCAGCCAATGAAATACTACTCTGCTCTACTTCAGAGGAGCCAACACATGGATCTATTCTAAGGTTACAGAGGGTAAGAGGAGCCTGACTCCCCTGCTCACCTCCATTTCCTGGCTCAGAGGGAGAGGAACAAGGAGAGGGCAAGGAGGGTATATTATTGCTGTCATGTAAAGACTACGGAAGTGTAGTTTTGGGATGACTGGGCATATGATGTCTAAAATCAGACAATACCTGCAAATGTGAGCGATTATTATGAAGCTATCAAGTATAAATGCAGTATGTTTAACATAAAATGCGCCGACGGGAGTATATTGTTGGTTTATTTCTTTTTTTCTTTTATATAGCGCCAATTTACAACATAAGTCATCTCAGGGCACTTCACAGTGTAAGGTTTAAGACCTTACACATTATATAATATATACAAATTATTTGTATATTATTTGTAGCTGATCTATGAGCATATGAACACATGGGCACACATTCATGGCATATCTTCATGTCAACCCAAATAACAATGCTGCATTAAAATACAATAGACTGTTATCACGGACAAGTTAAAAGTTTTAGATTTTTTGCTTAAGGTGAGATAAGAAGAACAGTATCACTATTGTTTATCTTTATGTTTTATTAAAAAGTGGAAGTTGGAGAATGGGCTGCTCTTCCTGTTTCCACAGTTTAATACTCTACCTCACAGCACCAATAAACCTCACTATTTAACACTTTAAGTCTCATTTTGCTTGATATAATGTCACTTTATTTATGCAGAAAAGATGTTTTTGACTGAAGTTTACGTAAAAGGGTTGATGAGACTCTGAACTTGTTTTCGTTCAGAACAACTTGATATTACATAACGTGCTAATAAACACTTGGACGTATGCCCAGACATAATGCATGCTGAAGAGAAAAAAAAAAGCGTCAGATCTGGATTTTTTAAATGGCCGCAGGTGCAGTACAGGCTGCTTGCTGAGTATGGTATTTGCAGGGAGAACCCTGATCACTGATAAACACCAGAACTGTTTGCTGAGCTGGGTCAAACTTATCTGATTCACCCCTTCCTACACACACACACACACACACACAAACATATTGAGATAAAGCGATTGCACATTGGCATTACTTTCTGCAATCAAAAACCAAACCATACTCTAACCTTAATTACACTGTAATGTTTCCCTTAGCATAAACCTTGCCTCATGCAGAAACACACACACATTACTTTAAAATAGGACAAAAAAAAGCCAAATAAAGGCAGTTGTTTACAACAATTAGCTGTCATGCACTGGCCATCATCTGTGTTTTTTTCCTTGTCGATGCCTGAAGAAGAGGCAGAAGTGACTAATCAGAGGATGTGACTGAAAGAATCAATAAGAGATTCATCTGGCTGTGACGTTGGATATTTCACTACCTTGAATTCATACAATAGCTAAAATTTTATCACTATCAGTATCTGTCACTTTTTTGACACAGGCTATTTTAAATCAAACACGCTGCAACAGACGCTGCTCCTTAAGGCTGACCCAGTTCCAAATTAAGAGGGTACTCTTGAAATAAAATTGAACAGAACCACATACATAGGTCAAGGTTTTCAACTATTGGTTCATTCAACAAAATGAGAGTGTGAGATAGGGACTGTTCGTGCTATCTGGCAAAAAAAATAAGAATTGAAGACTTCTGAAATACCTAATACCTGAAATACCTGATATAAAGATATTCCAAACTGAAAGTTTTAACTTAGTATGTGTCAAAAAACTTCCTAAATGTATATTTCATTAATCCAAGTTCTCTGAAAATCATTTTTTTTATCCAGTATGTGTCAGCTGCCTGAATATGTGTGTTAAAATATGTGTGTTGCAGACAGTGAACAAACAAGTGGAATAACTAGCAGGGGGCAAAGTCTGAATTCAGACAACTTCAAAAGACACTCTATCTAATCTACAACTTTACCATGGTACGAAAACATACAGATAGCAGGGACACAGAGCCAGCATGTAGGGACGAACAAGTTATAACTTTCTTTTATTCCTGACTTGTATATAGATTCTCTGAAGATGGGACTGTACCTTTTTCCCCTCCCACCCATAAATGCAATAAACTCATATTTACCACGCATTTATGTCCCCAAGCAATGGTTCTTTCTTCTATAAAACTATATTGTGGTGCTTTTGAACACAGTGGTGGTATTCCAAAAAAAAAAGACAATGAAATAGTTTTCTGCTGTTCAACTTGACCACATGTAAGTTGCAATGGCTGTAAGCCACAACTGGGCAACAATTTGATAAAGTACCTGTAATTTGTGTTCTTCAGATAATGACTAAGTTTTCTTATCTGATCTTAACTGATACTCACCTCCATCCACAGCCGGGCCATGTGCAGGCAAAGGGCTTCTCCCCTGTGTGCCTCCTCAGATGTGCTTTGAGGTGGCTGCTCTTGGTGTACATCTTATTACAGCCAGGAAAAGAGCACTTGTGCATTTTAATAAGGTCTGCTACTGCACTCTTCTGGTACCTCTGACCTCCAGTGAGGACCCCCGCAGATGAACCTCTGCCTAACCCACATTCTCCAATGGGCTTAGCAGCAATTGGCACCGGTGCAATCCTGACAAATCTGGAAGAAGCGGCAGCTTCAGTTTTCAAGCTAGTAATATTTGCTGGGGAAAGCAGCTGAGGCACCAAGGCAAAGGTCTGCCCCTGGATGTTGACCAGGAGCTGGGCGATTTTGATGTCTGACATGGCCTGGGATTGGCTATGCTGTGGTTGACCTTGCTGGGTGGCAGCATCTGATATGGCACTGGTGTTGGGCTCTTGTTTGATCTGTATGGGTTGGATTTGTAGGATGACAGGCACGCTGGAGGCAGCACTGGTTCCTTCTGATGAGGCTGGAGGTGAACTACAGTCCTCCTGTTTGATCTCATCAACTCCACTACTAGAACTTGATACACAACTAGCATCCACTGCTGATGGTGAGTTATCCATGTCCGTGTCAGGCGCACATGATGCGTGTTTGATCTCTGTGTAAGAGGGTAGTGGAGAATTAGCCACAGGCACAGTCTGATCTGAGTTCTGTTTTTCTGCTAGTGTCCATGAACTTTGTGCATCGGCATCCTCTGATGTTGGCGACATTGCTTCGTCACTCCCTTCCTCTTCTTTCTCTATTGCCACAACCATATTTTCCTCAAGGAACTCCTCAATCTCCTCCAGAGTGGGCTGAAACAGGAGTGCAGCAGGATCCTGCAGCTCGTCCAGGAAGACAGGGAATTCACAACAGTCCTCTTTTGCCTGCTGTTGACTCAGAAGACTCAGCCGTTGCTCCCTTTTGGACTCCCAGGCCAGGCCCATAGGTAAAAGAGGGGCAGGTAGGGAGGAAGAGGAACATGGGGAGGCTAAGGATAGAGAGGAGGATAGTGGAGAAGACAGAGAGCTGCTGCTGGCTTGAGAGCATAATGATGTGGGGATGGTAGACTGTGAGAGGAGGAGGTCCAGCAGACTGTCTTGACTCTCTCCCCCAGATGAGCTACAGCTCCCACTGCTCCTGCTGCTCCTGCTTTTGTAGCTGGAGCTAAGAACATGCCGCGATGTCAGTGACAAGGACTCAGGGCTGGAGCAGAGAGAGGAACAAGGGCTGGAGGAATCACTGAGGTCGTCCTCAGACAGGGGAGGGGGGGAGGAGAGCGTCACCCCTTGGTACGGGTGGTGGTGATCATAGATATATGTGTCATTTACCATGATGCCCGGTGACATGCCACCATTGGCATGGCAACAGAGACAGTTATGGTCAGACCTTGGGGAGCCAGTATAATACAGGAAGGTCTCCTCACCAAGTGGCAAGTGATCCACCATTCCTGTGCGGATGACTGACAGCTGGACTCTGCTCTGCTCTGAGATGTTAATAAAAAATCTTTTTCTTCTTCCTGCAGAAGACAAATGATTGTGTTAATCAGTTATGAGCAGTGACACAAGTGAAAAAAAATGAAGAAATGTTATGTAAAGTGAACATGAGCCAAACAAATCACTGATAGTGGATGAAAAGATATTGGTGATCTAGTGGCGCAGTGTGTGAATTTAATTCAATTTGACTTAAACATAACTTTAAAGTGAACAGCTTCATGCACCGGGGTGATCATTTCCAAATAAAACAGCACGAGAAGACAGTAACAACCTCTATGGTCAGATTGACTTAAGCTGTAGGTTAATGTTTTACAAAATGACCCGTCAAGTTTACACTATTAAAAAAATAAGTAATCCAGCAGACTGACCTGCTGCTTGTGCAGAAGGCAAATGGTTTTCCTTTAAAAGGAAAGTCAACCACATGTGCAGTAAGTAGAACTGGAAGACTGTGTGTACAGACATTGCAGCTGCTGGGGAGCACTTGAAGCTGACCACGTGGAATCGTGGACTCCCACTTCTCATCGCTTCTAACATTAAACCCAAATGGTTCTGCTGCCATTTAACTGTGCTTCTGTTTAATTCCATCTTATTTTATTGCAGTTATGTCTAACAAACAACTGCAATGCCACACAAACTTTAGCTGTATTATATAGTATGTAGTGATGCATTTGCAGAGATTAGAAGTGAGTGAAGGATTTAGTGAGTCTATTTTTATCCATCAAACAAACAATGTCCCACATCTACATTTACATGGATTGAAAACACTAGACATAATCAAATGACCTGAAACGCAACAAGTGCAGAACAATGATTAAATATTATAATGTCCCAAAATCCTTAAAGGGCTACATGAAAAAAAGAAGAGAGTGCGAACAGAATGAGTGTGCGCCCTCTTCTGTAAACCTAAAAAGCAGCTGTTTTTTAAGTGGAGACACTTCTGGGATCCTTCCTGTGAATTAGAGAAAAATTAATTCAACTGGATTATTATTCCATTAACTTTGAGTTAGGCTATGACATGCTATGTCACAGGACCGGGAAACGGTTGTTCTTAGGATGTCTCACTGTTATTTCCCATCTTCAGTCCAGTTATATAATTGCTGATCTCATGCCAAAAGTCTACATCATATGACATCGATGAGCTACGCTTAGTTCTCCTGCTGCTAGGTGATACTTTATAGAAAAAAAAAGAAGCTTGTCAGGAGAGTTTGTAAACACCTTAGCTTGGCCAAGTCTTAAGTCATTTGCCCTAAGGTAACCCTGAAAAATCAAAAAGGCTACGACAGCCAGATGCGCTCCTGGACTCTACCAGGCAGCATGGATAATCAGTTATGGAAGTTAACTCGGGATTTATGGCACGTTTAACGCGGCGGGCTGTGACAGCTGGACAAATCTAAAAAAAAACTATCATCATTATTAAGCTTGCATATATAAATACAGCGATTTTTTTTATAATGACAAACATTTGATAAGGAATTTATATTCTGAGGGCAGCAGCATGATGCAAAAAGCATAAAATGTCGCTATAAGCCCGAATGAGCCTATAGCGTGAATACCAAATGACTCTGCATACACATACTCACACACACAGAGTCATGTGCTTCTGTGCTCCACAGCGAGACACAGAAGCACATGTTTCAGGCACAAATAAAATGACTTTTCGTGTCTACTGTAAGAACACCGCATATTCTCTGCTTCTCCTGCACTCACCTGTATGTCCAAAATCCCGCTCCACTCTACTGAGCCTCCTCGAGAAAGTAGCTGTCAGTGCGTAATAGTGCGTAATGGCAACATAACTCCACGGCACGGTCTTTGCATAGCTGTACGACTCCACACACTCTCTCGCTCTCTCACACACACATGCACAAATACTCTCTCTCTCTCTCTCTCCAGAGGACTGGTAGTTCGCTTAACCATCACATGATCCGAACTGGATATGTTAAACCAGTCAAATTAGGGGGTCGGCTCATGAAGGCTCGCCTGTTCGGCGCGCCGCAATTGGCTCTCGGTGAAAGGAGGCCGGCCTCAGGGTCGGGCGTCCGTGAAGAGAGAGGGACTGTGTGTGTGTGTGTGTGTGTGTGTGTAAGTGAGGGAAAGAGGGGGGGTTATATGCTAGTGAGCGGCGATCATAAGAAAACACTTAAATAACTGTAGAGGACTTAAGGTGGGTTATGCAGTTTCGAACATTGTGTTCACATGGTGTCATAAGTAACATTTTGAAACGTGTGTAATATTCCCACATGGATTTCCAGTGGGTGTGTTTTGTGAACTCTTTATAAAGCCCTGTGCTAGTGTATGAATACATCTACATGTTCTCAGTAAGGTTTATAATGAAATATCATTTAACATTTAATTTCTCCATAGGAATAAATATTTTAATAATAATGTCCATTGTGTGTTTTTGTTTTTTTTACACTACATAAAATATATGAAACAGAATAGTGTTCCCGGTGAAGTAAATGATGCATAAACACCAACAGGTCTTCTCTGATATCTGGCCCACTGAGCTGTTTGCCTGTTACGATGATCATGGCTGAAAAAGCGTTTGAGTGACTGAGTGAATGAGGGAGCCACTGAGCAGGTTAGTGTGTTTACATGATTCCCCAGTAACACCAGTAAGGGAAGTTTTGCTTCCTTTATTTGGATTACGGATCCACGTTCAGCCTGATTGTAAACATCGAGAGTGTTTCAGTGTGTAGTTGTACATTCTGGACGTATTACTCTGTGTAAACGGGTGCACAATATCACAATGAGGAGGTCTGTTTTACAGTACATGACTCTGACTGAATAGCCAACCACTCCTGCTATTGATACTACCAGGCTTTCTATCATTCATGCTGATCCTACTGCTGCTGCATCTACTATTTTGTACTAAAAGCAATCCCTCTTTACGGCCTACTCTACCACTAGTCCTATTACTAGTTCTATATGATGCTTGTTTGCTATTATTCCTACCTAGAGTACTACTACTGCTCGTACTGTACAAAACTATGGCTAATTTATACACCTGATACTTCAAACATACTTAATAAAATAACACACTGGTACATAATTATATTGCTACTTCTATCAGTGCTACTAATACTAAAATTGAATATTGATAAATTGACATGCTACACGCTTTACCACTTGTGTGAATGAGACATTTTCAGTGAAGGAAAAGCACAGGTGTAAACATTAAAATTGAATGTTTGGTGAATACCTCGTGGCTGCTTCAGTTTCACGGTCTGGGTGTAGTTCATGTTGACCTGTGGCCACACTGTCATAACTTACTAGGACTCACAAATAGAACAGAGTCATACTTAAGTTATTAGAAACATCTGCCATATTTGCTACTATGACAAGTCAAAATACTCGCTGTGAAAAAGACCAACCTATGTGCTGCTTTCTCAACATTTTGAGTTTAAATGACTCTTTTCTAATGTTTTTGCTTTCCCCACAAATGAAATGGACCATGGCCCATTAAGCAAAATGCCAGGTTCTCTCAGTTGATACTGACCTGAAATCAGACAAAGGTCCTGTAAGGTTGCAGCTTACAAAGATCCTAAAGAGAGACAGGGGTACTGCTGTTCACTGTAACCAGTCAACATGTCTCCGTTTCCTCACTTAGATTACATCTTTGCTCATATCAATAGTCAGCTTGTTAAGTATATAAGGACATCCTGGTATCTTATCAGGCTAGCCTTTACTAGCATTATCTCTATGACCAATTTTAGGTCCCAATATATATTTCTAAGTGCAATTTGATGTGATATTTGAGGAAATGCGTGGCTCACAGTGATTACTAACAGAGTCTCATGACGTTCACAGAGGTTCTTTTCTCTTCCCCACAAACTAATTGGTCTCGGCTGCTCCATTCAAACTCACAAACACCTACACATATGCATATTATGTAAGCCCCAGATGGACTTAATGGATCAAATTGATTTACTTCCCATGGTAATGCTTCCAACGTGCCAAAAGTGAAATGGGGAAAATGTGTGCTTCTTGGGTGCGGGTTTTTAAGGATGCGACAATCACAGATGATACCTTCAACAAAGCTGACATTGTCACCAAGAACTACTGTACATACTAAGCAGGCTAAGTGAGCTTATTGTCGATGTTAGTGGCAGCTGGATCTTTGTTGTGATTAGTGACTGGAGATTTTAGATTTTGCAGCCTTGAGGAGGTTCTAACTGTAACCAGCTTTATCCTCACCAGCTTACACAGACCCCTGCAGCTTCAAACCCATCATGTAAACAGGAAGCTGCTGCTGTTCACTGGGTGACGGGGGCAAATCTATGGCTGAATTTCCACTACCATGTCAGAGCTGATTATTTCCCCTCGCCTGACACTGACACATACGGCATGAACACATATACATCTGATTCCCGTTTTTTCGGGGGTTGACAGCTGTGAAATGAAACGGTGACCTGTTTTGTTTTTCTTTTCCAAGAAAAGTATTTGTGTGGGTGATTGAATTTATGACAGGACATTTCACCCTTTGCCTGAAATTGCTGTTTTTGTCAAGTACCCAACATAGACACACACACACACACACACACACACACACACAGATACACACACACAGATACACAGACAGACACTAGTGGCTCTATTTTGAGCCACTCTCCTGAGACACTCACAGTACCAACAGCAACGTGAACTATTTGTAAAAACCCAGCTTGTTGTTTGGAACAAAAATCCCCGCAGAGAATTATGCAATGAGTCTTTAATAATGCTGCAAAGAATCTCAACTCTTCCAACCCCTAACCAATCGTACCACAATTACTGCCACCAACATAAACACACATACTAACACCCCCTCTGTCTATGCACTTAGTGGTCCTCTAGTTCCACTGGGAAGTCTCATCCTATTCACTGGATTAAGTGTCTTTGCCTTTTACCTATATTGACCTTTATTCAAAACAGCCGTCGTGCACAGCTACGGTGCACAGTGCAGCAAATAAGACTTGTAGACTTTTCCATTGTACTCTTTTGTCCTTTTGTCCACTGACTCTGAAAGACAGAGACACACGACAACCTGTATACAGCGGGTTTTTAAAGAAGTACATGAGCAGGCTTCTTATTTGTTAACAATGATTCTACAGGCTAAAATAACAGGAAGAACACCTGAGGAAGGATCCTTCTTCTGAGTGGATGGACATGCAAGAGTTGTTTTTTGTACGGTATGGAAATCAGCATGATACAGCGACACATTCTGCAGAAACATATATGAAGAATATGACCTGGGAGGACATCAAGCGACTTCTAGGTCTACACTAAACCTGGGCCAAAATTCATTCATATTTCACAGATTTCACTGTGCAAGGAAGTGTCTGAGACGCCTGAAAGACAGAGATCTAGATCCAAAACATCTGGAATGAGGCACTGACAACAAGGAGACAGTGAAGTCCCAGGGTGGCCCAGGACAGAGGTTTATGATGGAGACTATGAGTTTGGCAAACCTAACACTAACACTAACACTAACAGGCAACAGGTTTTGGCTTTACCCTAAATGTACACAATTTCAATAACATTAGCATATACAGTATTTAATTTCATTATGCAGTAGCATAATCTTTTATGTCAGTGGCCTCACTTATGAGTTAAATGTGTGGATGAAATAATCATAAAAGTGACAAATATGTATGTTATTATGAGTAATCTGTTGTGCTTGTGATGGCTGTGGATGTAGAGTGAAGCAACACATGACGCTGTGGTCAGAAGTGAGGCCAGGTATGTTTCAAGGTTAGAGAGTGAGAGAAAACATGAGAGAGACAGGTTAATGAACCGTGACTTCAGACACAGTGACGCACATGATGTGTAACAGAGTTCACTTTTCCACTTAGACGACGGCTTCATATGTTTTTTGTCATTGTGGCAGCTTGTGGTCTGTTTCTCTGTGTTCATGTGACAGAGAAAGAAAAGACAGGAGACTGACCTGAGTCCACATGTCCTGAACTTGTTTGTTCTTATCTTTTTATTTATTTAACCACAGTATACCTGCCTACGTACATTCATGCCTACACACACGCTTGTTTTTGTGGGAAGCAATTGACTGAAATATTCAGATATTTAAAATCATCTTTAGATTCATCGTCTAAAGCGAATATTCAACAGATTTATAAGGTGATCAATTGACAACGTGAGGCTAAATGCAGCCTGTGTAAATAGGTCAGTCACTACTCTGTGAGTGGGTGTTTGATAAATACCTGATGCTAATGTGGAGAAAAGGCAGTTTCACAATGGATGGCACCAAAATATGCAAAATCCCTATAACGCCTTCTGTGAGATTAATGTCCCTGCTTTGTAGTTTCTACTAATGCTTTGTACTGGCTGGTGCCCAATTGATTAGGTGCATAATTTATGTCCTTGTTCTCCTTCCATTTGACTGCATTTCTCAGTCAATCTTAGGTCTATTACGTATCTGAAGTGGGGTTTTTATGAAATACTCTCATGAAACTCTCGACATGAAGATAAAGAAGTGTATTTCACTGTTTTGCAGCTCTGGAAACCCACTGTAGAGTCCCAACATTAGCAACCAGCTGGTGAGTATAGTGGAGCAGATACAAGCTAAGGAGCCAGATACACTGTATTGCCGCCAAAAGTGTTGGGACACCCCTCCAAATGAATGAATCCAGTGCAGAAAGCGAGGTCCATAAGGACATGGATGAGCAAGTTTGGTGTGGAGGAACTTGACTGGCCTGCACAGAGCCCAGACCTCCCCTTGGCAGAACACCTTTGAGATGAATTAGAGCGGAGACTGCAAGCCAGGCCTTCTCCTGGAAGATTGCTCAAATGTTCTCATCAACACGCTTCTAAACCTTGAGGACAGTCTTTCCAGAAGAGTTGAAGCCATTATGTGTGTGCAAAGGCAAGCGTCCCAACACTTTTGGCAATAATAAATTCATCAGTTGGTTAGGGACAAAATGCCAAATGAATACTTTTATTGGTGACAGTGTCACATTTAGACATGCAGCTGTTACATTTACAGCCCATGAGAACTCATGGGTTGAGAGAATTCATAGTTACTTATTTATTCATTCATTGCTTCTTCATGAATTTTCATTGTACCTTTAAAGGTGTGACATTTAGCTAATGAAATCTGCTACTGTGGAATGTAATATATTCAGTCATCATCACTGTTGTTTTCCAAAACCCCTCACATCCAGTATATTACTCTTTTCCAGGACAGAGGCTGCAGTGTTAAGTGCTGCTGTCATGACTACTGCCATGCTCCACAGAGAATATTATGCCTCCAAGTTCTGGATCTGTAGTACTAATCCAAACCGTTTACAGACACAGAGAACAAAGCTTTGCCTTTATTCAAACTCCGTAACAGCAGTATTATGTATCCCCTTCTTCCTGTGTCTATTCTGATGTAAAAATGGTTTGCATCAGTGTATACGCTGTGGTGACCAAACTCTTACTTTAATGGCTTTAAGTTATGTCTCTGGCTATTTATAGATTCCAGCGATGGCAAGAGACAGAGAGATTATGTAATGAGGATCAGGGGTATTGTCACTTTTGGACTGTACTGCATACTCATAATGAGATGGATTTAAGTGAGTTTACTAAAATGAGAAAAATACAATATGTATGCTGCAATGTCATCCAAGTATGCTGTTAACATAATTGCAGTTGCACTGATGGCAGAACATCCCGTCCATTTCGCTGGTGATTTTAACCAAAATACCACCTCACATTACTGAGAGTGTGTGCAACTTTAGAAAGAAATTGCAGTGGGAGCTGAATCTGTCCTCTACTGTCGTTCTATAAACTGTTACTGTTCTGTTAAATAACTTATGTTAGTCTTTAAACGGCAAATGATTAAAATAATAGTCTCATACCGTGGGAAACGCTCCTCTTGCTTTGTTGCCGAGGGTCAAATATGACAAGGATGCATTACTGAATGGTAGATTCTCTGGATAAGATGACATGTTCAGATTTCTTATTTGAAAGGCCTCAGCTAAGACACAAAAGGATGACAAAGAAATAACAAAATGCTATGCAAAATGATCATCAAATGACAAACAAGGCCCTAAAAATACCACAAACAAGCATCAAAATTACCAAAACAGGCACAATACAACTAAAGGTTGACAAATTAACACAAAAAAAGCAGATGGAAAACAGATGCAAAACAGCATACACATGTACTACAAATACATTTAAACCCCCCGCCTGTCTGAGCCCAGGGGGCCGTTTTCTCATAGTCCACACACGGATAAGACTGATAGCGTTCATGTCTCTGAGCCAAATACAAAATTAGAATCGGAAGTCATTTAACTGAGTATAAAGACTAGAATAATGGGGAAACGGCTAGACTGGCTCTGTCTGAAGGTCAGAAAATCCATCTAACATTTAACAGTCTGCACAAAAATGGTATTTTCAACAGAAGATGTGCTGAACTACTACTTCTTTGTACAGGTTAAACAAAAGCACGAGTTAATTAGACTAAATTTTAAGAGCTGTTAGGCTGATGTTTTATCTTGGATAGAGTTGTCATCCAGTTTTTAGGCTTCATATTTGGCATGCAGTTATGATGAAGCCTTCTCATCCAACTCCTTGTGAGACAGTTGAATAAGCATATTACCCAAAATGTCAAGGTATTCCATTAAAAGAATCTGACTTAGCTCCTCCAGAGAGACATTACTTGGATTTACACAGCGTGTGACGTTGGCCATGTTTCTCTTTGGTCTATAACTCCATCCCCAGCAACAACAACAACAAAAAGCTGTTTTATGAAGCAGCTTGGTGGTGAGGTAAGTGGAAAAACAGAAAGGCTGGATTGTTGTTATTGGTAATACTACTGGTACCTTTATTGAGCCTTTTAAAAAGTTGACATGATTATGCCTCCTTGATTATTTACTCAGTGCTAATTTGCAGCGTGCGCAGCAGAATCTGTCACTTTGGGTTAAACAAAATACATTCATTCATTCTACACTTTCATAATGCCATATATATCATATATCTGGATTTTAACTAGATTCCAGTTCATGTTTGAGGAAGCCGCTTTGGAACATAGGCAAAACTCTAAATGGCCTTTGGGTGAGACCAGTAGTTAGAAGCTATTTTGTTGAAAAGTGTTAAACACAATCTTACAGTAGTTTGTCCAACTTCCAGTAGCCCTCAAGCAGCTTTCTGCAAACTTTAAGTGTGCCTCATTTTTCTTTCTCTTTTTTTTTTCAAGCTTAAAGGCTTCATTTATATTTGCCCAAAGTTTCCCTGAGCTCAGCCTCTCTGACCTATTACCCAAAGTCCCACAAAACTGGGTTTGTTCAAGTCCATTTAAAAAAAAACAAACAGGTTTTTGCCAGATGTTGTTCCTTGTTTCTTTCCACATACTCATAAAAAAATATGTTTAGAACCAAAGAAAAAAATAATGTTGTAATGACATTAGGATCTGCTTGTTGTTGTCCAGAGCTGCGGCAGAGCGGTTAATGAAAAGTGTCGTCTTGTTTAAAGTTTCTAAAGCGTGCCCCTTCACTTCCTGAGCTGTTTGTCAGTGTCTCTGAATGAACCCTCCTCGTGTCTCTCCCCGACGCCTGCCTGCTTCAAAAACACCTCCTTTAGTAGGATGTTTACATCCAGGCAGAGCTACTCCTCTGCCTCCTTAAGCCATTATGTTTAATAGAGCGTCACAGCATGTCTGGCTCCAAATGTTCCTCTGTTCAGTCACTTCTCCTCCACTTTGCTAGTGTCTACATACAGCAACAGCATATTTAAACAATAATAACCTGTTCAATTAATGTTATTATAGGCTGAGATAATGAGAACTGAATCTATTCAAGGATAATGTGAACCATTTTAGTTTTAATAACCATTTTTATTATTTACTATCCAATTTTAGTCCAGACTGAAATCTTGTCAACTAAGACGTACTGAATAGACTGAATAGCTATGAAATTTTGCACTCACATTTATAGTTCCCCGAGGATGAACTTTAATAACTTTGGGAATGCCTTATTTTACTCTAGAGCAATAATTTGATCAGCATTTTCCATTTTAAGTTGTTTTTTTTTAGCAAATATCTTTCTACTACAACTAACTTCAGTCATCTTTCTCTGCACTTTAGTGTTTGAATGACAAGAAAATGTTTCTGGTTACTGTGCATCCCGAACATTCATAGTAACCACGGGCATGCCAGCTTTTTGGTCTGCTAGCTTTTCCTCTTCAGATTTAGAGATGCACGCTGGTTAATATTGCCACGTGTTGTAGCCAAAAGATAAGATGTTAACACTCACTCCTGAAAATAATTACTCGTGTTAGTTAAAGTGCTAGCCTTTTGTCGACCCATGCATTCACCCTCACCTCCTTCCTATGCAGACTTTGTGTCTCACCTGACTTCTTCCTTTGCTCCCATTACAATCATCACGGCTTCTTGAGGGCTTTGTCGCTTGAACAGACACCTGACTTTAGGTCATTTGCCAAAATGACGTGTGATTCCATTTCAAACAACTGCTAGAGATTTTTTAACAATAAAATAAATGGTTCAAGGTGTAAGTATGTGTCCCAGTGCGCCACTGTTCACCTGTAATCTGGGCTATGACAAACTAAAATATCTTCTGTAAATTGGTAAATGCTGTGCTTCCACACTTTGTGGCGACAGTTTGGGAAGGGCTCTTTCCTGTCTCACTGGTACAGAGTAACTTTACTGGTCCACACACAGACCTGACCTCAAACCCATCCAACACCTTTTGCTGGCCAGGTCTTATCACTCACCATCAGTCTGCCTCCCCAGAACTGTGGAGGCCATTATAGCAGCAGATTAATGTTCATCAATTACACAGGGGTGTAATGTTCGGGCGTCGACCTTCTCATTAAAACACGTTTTACACTTGATGATGGATGTGTGCTTTGAATCAGTTATGATGCAAACACACCACCATTATGTATAGTCACGTGTATTTACGTGTTTAAATCCATTTACTGAATTAACTATTTCAAGGCATTTTGATGGAAGAAGGCTCAGCGCCATGTTGTGCTGTAGAATTAAATATATTGTTAATTGTGTAATATCACAAACATGCCACTTAAATAACCTTTCTGTGAAGAAACAACATACTCTAAAATGGGTTGTGCCGCTTTATGTTTGATAGTATTGTAATGCAGTTCCTCAAATTCAGGAGATATGAGTGAACACAAAAGCAGTCAAAACTCATATCAAAACACAACGAGATATTTGTTCAAACAGTTAACAGTGTCTAATTCAAACTTGTACATTCTTATTATCTGGACATTCATAAAAACGTCTACATACAATATTTAGTGTTAGGTATGCTGATGTAAAAGGTTTTTGTAGCTCTACTGTAAGCAAACAGGTGGGGAACATTTCATCATATGTTGTAAGTACAATGAAATCTTTTTCATTTTTTTAAACGTATATCCAGTAGACTGAATATGGACATTCATACAGTCATAAGACAAAGTTAAAAGACAGACAAAAATGCTCTCGTGGTACAAAAATCACACAACATATTGGTGTGCCCTCAGAATACTATTTGATAGCGCTGGTGTCTTCCAAAGTCCTTACATATCAGTTGCTTATGATCTTGGGAGCAGGCAACATCATTGCAATATATCAAAAATACATGTCTCTCAATAGGGGAAATTCACACATCTTAAATAACAGAATATACCAGATTTCTGCAAGACACTGCACAGACAAGTCAGCTCTGAAACCTACAAATGACGCCAGAAAAATGCATATCACTTCGAGATATATTTCTCTTCTTTTGTTGCAATGACAACACCTATGTGAGCACTGTAATGCACTTATTCCCCAACATGCAAAAATGTGACGATTAAACTGATTATTGTAAGTTTATAAAAAACAATATACTTACACGACACACAAAACAGGATAAACATCCCTCTAAGCCACCACCATCACACCGGTATTAACACACAACGTCTCGTGACACATTTCACATAGATGTTTGTAGTTTGATCCACAGGATTCTCCTCGGATTGTTGGGATGCCTGAATTTGTACAATAACCATCTTGTATTAGGATAATGCCAGTTGCATCAGGGCATGCGTCCGCACTGTGAGTTAGTATAGGAATGTACAGTAGTCATGCATAATAAAGATACCCTGCTATACACATGATGGACACTAGGTTGCAGACTTTGCCTACTTTGTACACATCTTCAGTCTGCCTGGGCATAAAATGTCAAGTCATGGCAGGGGAGAGGGAGGGACATGCATAGGGCAAACATTACACTGGGAGTCAGGCATATTGCTTTATGGAGAATGTATTTATCTTTCATTGAGCTTTCTTTCACAATAAATATGCATACAAAGGCATATTAAACTAAACTACAGACGCCACTTGGCTGCATTCCCTTTTGGTGCTATCACAAACTCATCTGCCACCATCTGTTTCACCCGTTTTTCTTTACCTCCTGGCATAAAAAAAATCTCTGGATGTTTTCTTCTTGCCTGAACCCATTTCTCTCTCTCCCTCTTCAATTTGGCCTTAATTGTTTCTTTCCACTTCTCGCTCACTCTCTAGCACCTTCATATCGCTCTCTTTTTTTATTTTCTTCCTCGCTCCCTCCCTCTTCCTCCACCTCTCTGCAGGGCAGCTGGAGAGACTGGCATTTCTCTAACAGCAGGGGAGTGAAGGGGGGACTCTGCACCCAGTCTCAGCCCACGCTGGGCAATAGGAGGGTGGGTGTGGCATGGCAGACAGAGGTAAGTGCTTGTGTGTGACTGGTAATAACCAACATGCCACCGGAACCCCCATGCTATACCTGCCAACACTTCTCTGCTACTGTCTGTATGACACTGAGGTGTGAAACTCAAAGGGTTTCCCTTAAGTCGAATGTCTACATTATCTGTTAAGGTTAATCTGATTGCTTGGCACCCTCTATTTTACTTCCGAGAGGTTAGGTAGTTCTCAGTGTAAACGACAACTGTAAATCAGAAACACCTGTCCTCACGGTGAAGAATTTGTCAAGTGAATTATAGAGTCAAACTGTGGCCAACAAAACCCACAAAGCAGCTGATCCAAGTTGGCACATATTGCTAATAGATGGATCTGCTTTGATTTAGGGACCATCTTAATTAAATTTTACTGTCTTGAGCCAAATGTGACAAGTGTCAGTGCTGCTGGGGACAAGGACACATATCAAACTCAGTGGGAAGGAGAGAAACCGTCATGGTTCAGCCACACTGTTCTTTCATACAGTAAATGAAAAGTGTTGCCACATAACAAGAGAGGAGTAAGAGAGGAAAAAATTAGGATCAGCAGCAGGTGAGTCAGGGATGACCTGCCGTTGCATTGGTGTGATGTGCCGTTTAGCTTCACCGGTGATAAGAGAGGAAGAGGGCTGCTCAAGAGTTACTGGTCAAACCTTCTACTCCTTTTGAGTGACAGATTATTGTACAGGAGGTGAGCATAGATAAGCACATGAGGGAGGAAAGAAAGCGAGTGAGTCAGAGTGAAGAGGCTGAGATGAGCGGCCGCGGCTGTTCTGGGGTCACATATGCTGGTGTACCTCCGGTATCTGGGAGGATGAGAGGGACGGTCGTGGTTCAATTCCCCTGCTTTTCATAAAGGACACCACCTGGTCAGGGATCTCAGCGAGGACGTCTTTAGCCAGTCGAGCCATGCTGAGAACCTGGTTGCCAGATCTGTCGATGTAATCTCTAAATGGAACAAACTGGGGAAAAAAATGGAAATTCTGTTTTTTTCTGTAACATGCTGTAAACAGATGATAGCTGTGGACCTTGTTTCAATAAAGGTTGATAATTGACAGATTTTAAGACTCATCTTGTATTTTGAGCCTTAATCTACCCCACTGAAGTAGTTAGAGTTAAGGACCTTAATTCACTTCACAGCAGTGTTAATGATTAAGGGGCCACACAAGATAAAATCTTACCAGTCCAGACACTGAATTACTGAACTTCCAGTCACAAACTTACTTATTAATTGTCTCATTTATGGTGATGGCCATTTTAAGAAAGTAGTATATATTTTTTTACTTATATGAGAATAAGACATATAGATTCTAAAAATGCCTCACATTTATATATTTTAATAAAACATTCAGTTTTACCATTAATGAAAACATTTTGCAAAATGGAGGCAAAGGAATTGTTGGGTTGGGGTTCCCTCTGACCTTATCTTTCACAAGCAGCATGTAGTGGTCCATAGCATTGCACTCCTGTTAAGGTAATGTTCTTCTTCTGCATTTTTGGCGCATGTAGATGTGCTTTAAGAATCACAACTTTAAAACATGCCTCATGCCGATTTAAGGTTTAATATATATTTTTTTAACGACTAAGATATTGATTTAGTCAAAAAGAGAAGTCAAGTGAATGCACAACAAAAATCAAAGTTCTGACCATGACAACATGCTACAAGCCATGAAACAGCTGCACACCAAGGTTCAAGGTATTGATACAACTTTTTTACCTTGAAAAAGACAAGTTGTAGTCGAAAAGCTTGTTACATCAATAAATTATGGAACCCGTGTCTTATTTAAGATGCTGACATTTAAACACAAAACCTATGTATCAAGTGTGCTGTGATGTACATGTTTGAAAGTGGTCAAAATATCCCTTATGAAACCTGCCACCTAGCTGATACCTGGTGCAACACACTTGAGCTATTGCCCTGAGTTATTAAAACTTACGCACATGCAATTTAAGTTTACATTAGTTGTAAGGAGTCAACACTGCCTACCTGCTACTTGCCAGGTTGCCACTAAATATAAGACATAATACTTTAAGGGCCATCTGAGCAATATGACTTTAATTTATCACGAGGAAAATAATCAATGTTGCTGCAGTGAAGGCAGTTGCGTATTATATGGACTCAGTAACAACTGAAATTGTGAAGTGGTTGAACTTTGTTTTTTTTTTTCCTGCTACAAGTGTAAACATGCTGATTAAATTATTGTCATTATACAGTTAAAGGCAATCAAAGGATTACTGCGTGCATGCAGATGTGATTACTGCTGTTAGTGAAACAAAGTGGAGGAACAGGACTGTTAAAAACACTACAGCAATGTCAATGCAGCTTTGGAGTGAAAGTATACATTATCTTGCTGTTAACTAGGTGGACAGTCAAGCTACATAGAGTACATATTACTTGAGTAAGAAATGCAATACTTATGTTTCTAGATAGCCCCTGCCACTTTGAGACTGTAGTCTTCTATACTCAAACGGCTCCTGTCAATGTCTAGTCACCATCCATTTATCATTGCACGCTGTGTCCGCTGACTGACCAGTCTCCTGCGCTACTATACAAAAATTCAATAGCACATTGTTATCAGACGCCATTGTATGTGCTTCCTATTTGTGTTCTCATATCTCTAAACGGTTCTCTGAAATTACTATTTACTCCTGCCAGACCTGGCTTTATCAGACCGTGATGAAGTTACGGCTCGCTCTTTGTAAAACTCAGCACAACAATAATTTAAAGGTAGAGCAGTTCTTTCGTGTTGAGCTTAGAAACGATAAAGTAAATCACAAAAATAAATCACAACACATCCTTTATGTGTTGTGATTCAGTAAGCACATTTTTCTGCCTTATTCAGCCACTTTTTATTACAGTGTTTTCTAGTTTTTGGTATATACATTTATTTTACAAGAATTTTTAATGACATATTTATATATAATACATAATTAATTTGAGTTTGAATTGTAAATAACCATGTGACTGAGCGACAGTAGCCTGTTGTGTTACCCACACTGCTTAACAAGCCACTTTCATCAGAAAAGTGGCCATGAAAGTCCACTTATCTGTCTGTTATGGGACCACATCACAGGAAAAAAATGTTGAAAACTTAAATAACTCAGCAAACAGTGTGACATGGGCAGTCAGAGGAGCTTCCAACATGACGTGACTTTGGTGAAAAACCTGCAGGCGTACGCTTACCTAAACTATGTGTGACTTCTTCCTATTAATGTAGACTGACTTTACATTATATACATGTTATATATTATATGCACTATACCTCTTACATATAAAAATGTTTATGTGGCAATTACTGAATATTTCAACGGTCATTTTACATAAAAGGTTTTTGTTATGTTCCAGCATAATTTTCCTTCCAGAGACTGCCTAAGGGCCATATTTCATGTAGGTACTGCACATATCTGAGAAAAAAGTAGGATTGAGTGAGTTAACACTGACCCTTTCACATCGCTTATATTAGACAGGTAGACACCAGAGCCATTGAGTGGCCCACCATGCTGTGGAAGGCAATTTAATATTGAGGCAAAGTGACCTATCACCAGCATGTATTTGAGCGTGTGTTATGAATGTAAGCTCTCCTCCTCTGGGGATAACTCCCCCCTACTGCTACTGTTGACAGAAACATGCTCACGCCTAACCTGCGAAGTTAAATAGAATTATGATGAGTACCTGTACAATGTCTCTCTCAGCAAGACGTCCTCTGGAGGATACTCTCACCTCGTCACCATCCAGTTCCTCCATAGCTAAAAAGAGAAGGGGGCAGAGAGAGTATGACTCAATACTGAAACCACTGAGGGAGAAGGTACAGGATGTTCTTTTATATTTTCATAATGTAATTGCTGAAGTGGAAACACAGTATGCGGGTAAGAACAGGTATTCAGAGCAGAATGGTAGGAACAGTTTCTGAACCAAAAAATGTCATATCTCACTAGCTAAAATGATGCAAAATCACACTACAGGTCAGAATATTTAAATGACTCTGACCACTCGTGGCGAAAGCTCAATAGCTTAAGTGTTTAGCTACATGAGCACTTTCTCACAGCCATTTCAACTATGGCCAAAGTTACGCTCCGATGGAGACGTCATTCTTAGGGGTCTGGAAAACAGCAAAACACTGTATATTTAGCATGTGCAGGATGTGAAGCAAAGCCATGGAAATGTGGAGGTGTACAAAGTGAGGTCAAACAAGTAAACAGATTCACACAGAAATAATAGAAAACAGGAGGGAGAGCACATACTGAAAGTGACATCCAGACTCAAGACAGAGCGACAGAGGCAATTCAGTTCAGTTCAGATAAACAATACTTTGAAGAGAACATGTTCTCCCAATGGCAAAATGTCTTTATAACGATTATTCGGAATTAATGTTTGACTGCACAACCACAGAAAGATGTACACGGGCACACATCGTGAAGAACCATTAAGCCAATTGGATGTCGAGACCTCCAAACACACCTGAGATTTTTTCCAACCTTTCAATTGCTTAAATGAGTAGAAAACGATGGGCCATCAAACACAATCATGATTTGTTAAGTTGTCACACACTGCTGAGCAGTAACAGCCTCACAAAGAATCCCCAAAGAAAAGTAATTCATTGATCTGTGAGCTGTAAGATGGCTACACACTCAACTCTATTGACTTTCTGTAGCAATTCTCCCAGGAAGGGGAACAGTGTACTAGTGAGTATGAAGAGGCAATTACGATACAGCTGCTATAGTGGTTTCCCTTTTGCTCGGTAACCATTGCTGACTCCCTTCAAATCAGGTCAATGTCAAGGTCAAAGTCAAATACTCCTGCCTTTGCTATTCCAAGGTTACTGAATTCCATTAAAACAGATTGGATTTCACATGTTCTCGGTGCACGCTCCTTTGATGTCATATCAAATTCTGCTCAGCATTCAAGAGAGGATATTATAAACACGGGGATGATCCACTTTATGGTAATTGACATTCAATCTGGCAAAGCAATTAACTATATAACAACAAATGAGCACCCAGGACTGGAACAAGGAAGAAGCAATAGAGGAGTTAATACAAAGAAAAGTGAGCATCATCCATTCTTTCCCAAAGTGTGTTAACCCTTCTGTGTCTTTCTCGTTTAGATGTTGTTCTGTCTCACCACTTCTGTGTGATTGTCCCTTTCTTCCCTCTTTTCATTATAGAGAGGTTGTGTAGCAAACCTGGATGTTTATTTAAGAATTTAAAATACATCTGTGTGATGCGTTGTGATGCATCGTCCACTGCCTGGACTAGAAAACTGATGCGATGGGTGTCAGACCACCAGAAGCCTGAACAGAAGATCTTTCGTTGCACCACCTTCTCCCATCTTGTCCAGGCTCCTTGCTGACGTAGCCCCACCAGGCTGATCTAGCTGCCTTTGCAACTGCTTAAATCTCTTTCAAGCTAGGTTCCTTGATGTTGAACTCAGCTGATGGGGGGGGGGTCTGGCCTTATCAGAGCTCTGTTCCAACTCTTCGACCAATCATATAGGGCGTTGTGGAGATTTAATGTTGCCACGGTGTGTAAGGAACCTTTTTTTACGCCATTGTAGAAACTTGTAGAAAAATCAGGCGCACACACAAAATCGGCCAGGTGGTTTTAATGTTGTGGTGGAAAGGGGTCTGGATGGGTACTCTGCCTGATACTCAGCCCCATATCCTGCAAACTGCGATGCACAATGTGTTCTGACATTCGTCCATCATCAGCATTACATTTTTCACTGATGAAATGCACGCTGATACATCTTAAATCATGTGTGTGATAAACAGTGTGATAAACTGATGTGTGATCTGTTTATGATTAAAATGCACATTAACATTAACAACTTTACACCCTGTTCCAGTGCTCGATTCCTTTTTGTTGTTATGTAGCTGATTGCTATGCCAGAGAAGTGCCAGTTTCCATAAAGTAGATCACATCTATTTAAGAGGCATCTACAGTACGTGATTGTGATGCTGATGAAAACTGGATGAGTGAAAACACTTAGTAACTAAAGTGATTTCTTGTCATTGAGTGTGACCTTCCTCTACTCTGCCAAGTTTACTAATGTTGGTATTAAAAAAAAAAAAAAAGTACAGACCTACTGCTAACATGCAGCACTCACCATCAAACTCAGCAGGTCCAACGCCTACGATGATTATGGACATGGGAAGTGATGCTGCCTGCACAAGAGACAAGAGAAAACAACATTTCTGTTGAGTCCTTAGACGCATTAAAGCGTGTATGAGCTTTGGGTATACATCTGTGCCTTCAAGATGGTTGAATTATTTTGGCATTACAAGTGGTGTTTTGCAGTGGTGTTACAGATTTTTTTATCTTATTTTAATGGCGAGACAATTAACCTGACCCCAAACCTCTGCTTACCACTGAGAAATGATGGGAAATCAACATTACCATACATTTCCAAAGCTTATTCCTAACAAATAATAAGGATTTCTGGCAAATATTTGAGACTTCATCTTCATTTTACACTGTACAGGTATGGTAATCAGTAGAGGGAACATAAGAAATAATTCACTTTCAACATCCTGCACTGGCTGGCAAGTGAGAAATCCCTCAGAACCAACCTAATTGTGTCAGACACTTCTTAAACATTAATTTGACAGGTTATTGAAACAGCTGAAAGACACACAGTTGTCCCCTGTCCCTGACTTGAATCTTGAAGAGAAAATTTGTGTTATTTGTATTTTTCCCCTGAGGTTTTACTGTTCACAGACTGATAAACATCAGTAGCAGAAATAACTGAGGGAAATAACACTGCTACCCTTCAGTCCCTGTGTGTATTTGTACAAGTGTGTGTGTGTGTGTGTGTGTGTGTACTCACATTGACCACTGCCTCTTTGGTCTGGACCATGTCAGATATCACTCCATCTGTGATCATCAACAGGACAAAATACTGAGAGCCATCTGTAATCTCTGCTGCACAGCTGGGGAATGTGCACAGACACACATGCACACACAAATACAGTGCTGTGAAAAAACATTCGTGCTCTTCCTGATTTTGTTTTTATTTTTTGCAAATTTGTCACACTTAAATGATTCAGATCAATCTAACCTGTCTAGCCCTATGTACAAAAGCAATTGTCCTCTGAACCTATTTTGGCACGTTAACCAGTTATTAGGGTTAAAAAAATACAATAAAATAAAAGAAATTGAATTTTCTATCCACTCTGTTTCTCATTGTGTAATATTAAAATGTATTTGACCACCCGAATCATTTATATGTGACAAATATACAAAGAAAATGTAAAAAAATCAGCAAGGGGGCAAATACTTTTTCAAAGCACTATAAACACACATAAATACCCAGGTTAGGAGTAGCATTCTGCCTACACACCTGAGTAAAATAAACACATAGTGCACGTCCATGTTAGCCTCAAATAATATACAATTCAATTTCAATATAATGTAGTCGATGGAGTCCATGGATCTGCCATTGCATTGTTCCTAGGAGTACAGTACGGAGAAAGTCATCTAATTTATATTATTTTGTTTTTGTAACTATAGCCTACACATGACCTACGCTATGCACATTTGTTTATTATGTGCACATACTATAATAGTTATACAGTACTGTAAAATACATAGTACCAATTTGAACTGAACTGTTTATGAAAAACTGTTGCAAAACTCTAGTTAAAGGTTAAAGTGTAATTCAGCTATTATCATAGTTTTTTGGAAATGTCTCTGACTGTGACTGACCCTTTGGCAAACCCATTCCTAAAACAGTGATGGTCCAATCCCAGCTTAATCATTTTTTGTCAAATCTGTCAAGCTTGGGATTGCTAAATTACTAAATGACTACATCATCACAAAACGTTCCGTAAAGGCGCATATGGCTGCAGTCATGACCTAGTGTTATTTTTCTATTACAAAAAATAGATAAAACAAAAAAAAGGTCTGTGATTGAACCTTACATGTAATTTTATGTGAGTTTCTGTTAGAATGTAGAACTAATACATAAATATATGAAGATAATCATGCATTTTTCTAAACTTCCTCCACTTAAACTACAGTAAATCTAAATGAAAATGCCTTTCTTTATCCAAAATTATATTAAAATAATGTCAATAATGAAAATATGTCATTCTAACCACATCATTCAATACTCAGCCCTATATGTCAAATGAGGTGAATGAATGAAAGTCAATGAAGTGTAATTTCTAAAAGAAAAAGAGAAACGTTGCTCTTCTAACAAATGGAAAGTTAAATTTATAACCAATAAAACAGACTTGTGCTCGGTTCAACTCAGACGTCACTACCACCTTTTTTGGTCTGGTATGAACAGCTATTTTAACATATGGCTAATTTGAGCTAATATTAGCAAACCATATTGACCCCACATCAATAAATGTTAACAAACTATAGTCTCACCAGAAAACAATTACATATTCATAATTTTTAATAGAGCTTCAACTGTTGGGTTTCAGGGATTGGAAAAGTTTTGATGCAAAAGTAACATAAAAAGGAAAAAAAATGGATTTGATCTACTCCTACACATCATAGCAACACCTTTGTTCTATGATGTTGTATCCACACCAGAGCACTGAGTTATTTACCACCTAAAACCACAACCTTGAGCAACAGAGTGACCCTTCAAAAAATAACAAGTAGCAGAAACACAGCATGAGAAAAACATATTGTGACCCTGCTTTTTCTCTGTTCAACACTGGGTTTTGCTGAGAAAAACAAATGAACAGCATAAGCCCTGGTTTGATATGATGCCAGAAGAGTTTTTGGAGGATTGGTTCAACATGTAGGTGTTTGTTTGTCTTTCACCTGCCGTAACTGTGTAATACTTGGAGAATGTAATATGTAGGCACAGTATATGAGTATGGGATTAAAAACTTCTGTATGTTTCAATGTGACTTTGTACTAGTATAAACAAAAAAACAAAGGATTCTGGTGCCTCAGGTAATTTCATGCTTTTTTATTCTACCCTATGTTTAGAGACAGCACAACGATCAACTACTGAAATAAACACACAAGGTTAACATCACACACACACACACACACACACACACACACACACACACACACACACTCACACACTCACACACTCACACACACACACTCACACACTCACACACACACACACACACACACACACACACACACACACACACACACACCCTATAGCATGAAGCTGAGAGGAGATGATGTGATCTTCCCCAGTCTCACTTCAGTTCTCACTTTAATTCAATTTTAGCCAATGTGTATAAATAATTTATAGACTTGCATATTCTCAATGAAAACTATATTCTCAGTGACGCACGTCTGGTTTTGAGTTGGGCCACGATGGTATTACAGCAGCAGACAAAACACTAAGAATCTATGTTAATAGCTGTTGTTGTAAAGAGCACCTGAATGGCAATGGAAAAAAACATGTTGTGTTTTCCACTTTATTCATTATTATGATGCAACATACAGACAGATTAATTAGTATGCAGACAATAATCTATACAGTTGCCCCCTATCTAAGTCAGGCTGTTACTGACCTCCAAATTGCCCTCCTGTTAAAATATCTGAAATGACCTTAGAATGCACACAACACCTCACTTATTCTTACTTTCTCCAATACTAATGCCCAACCTCTAAATTAAACGCTAGATGGAATATAATGAGATATGGTCTTCTTCTGGAGTTATCTGCCAGCAGCAGCAGCCAAGAGCTGATGCACCTGGTGCATAAAATAGGGTTACCGAGGGGTACCTTTAGTGTTGGTATTGACACTTTAATTTGGAGTATTAGATCATTAAGTCATCAGGTTAAATTATATGTTAAACTGACAAACCTCACTGACACCTTAATGGCTTAATACGTGAATGATATTTAGTGTGTTCTATGTATATGGGCATAGAATGATTTTCATAATAAACTTAGCTCTCTTTTATGTCTCTAAAATGTCATGTGATTGCAATGCTGTACAGTATACAAGAAAACATCACCTCATCAAAAAATATTACATGGGAGCTATAAACAAGTACATATTTTTGGTGATAATAACCCCTAATATTATTAAGATATTATTAACTTACTTTGCCACTTTGTTGATAACAGGTGCAAAATTGGTGGGTCCATACAGCTGCACTGTCCTCAGGCTCTGGAAATAAGCCTCCAGAACCCCCTCTATTCCTACACAGTTTGAATTTTCACTGTCACCATTCTGCAACAGACAGCACACAGGATATATGAAGTTCACGGTTTACATACAGACATATAGTGTAGTATCTCTCTTATGAGACGAGCTCCTACAGTTCACATAATGCAACCCTACACACATAATTGAGTCATGGCAACCGGACTTGTTTCTCGTTAGGTTGAAATGTTTCGCTACTCATCCAAGTAGCTCCTTGAAGAAGCCAGAAGTCCAGTCACCGTGATCCAACTTCCGAACACCTTCACCTGGATGACTGAGAATCTGGATTCAACATGTTGGTGTATTTATTTTTGTCACCATATTTGTAAGTAATTCTTCTTAACTAGTGTTGTAACACAAGTAGAAACTGGGCTTTAGAATAATTTGGACTCTGCTCATTTCTGACTGGTGGATCTCAGCCCTCAAGAGACTACAAGGACAAAGTGAAGGGGATGCTGGGAGATTCCTGCTGGCTGGCAGATGAGCCCCTCAACTTCTGGTCCAAACCACACCTCCTATGGGTGTGTGCAGACTTTACTCTTGCGTGTGTGTGTGTGTTTGTGTGCGTGCACACCTATGTGGGGTGTCTTACCAGCGGGAAGGCGTGGGAGATTTTGCCATCAGGGGGTAGTTTAGCTCCAAAGCCATAGGCAGGAAAGAGCTTGTCGCTGTCGTAGTCCTGGATAATCTCTCCCACTGCTTTCAGGGCCATGGCATATGCATTCATCTGATAGGGGCTCATATAGTGGAGGGAGGTGGGCTGGGATGGGTTACCTTAAAAAGAAGATGCACGCGTGACACAGTGAAGTGAATGATAGTACGTATGTCACCTGCGCTCTCTTTTATCCTTTAAGATGAGCTTGTCTGGATTATGAAACCACTGCCCAACTTTTGGAGGTTGAAGGGAGGGAGATGATTTGATTAGCCATGATAGACGCATGCCAACAACATATTCCTGGTAATCACATATAACTTCCAACTGTGCCGCAGGTGTACCGCATAATTCTGGCCATGAAACTACCAAACACACTCGCATCAAGCTTTGTGCACCTTGCACAGTTCACTGCACTTTTCACAATGTGAAGAAAGAGCCTAAATGTAATGTAATCTATTCAAGACAGCAGTGCTCTCATCATCATAAGCACATGCATGACTGTTAAAAAAACAAAACAAAGTAAGGTCATGTTACATTACAGAGGGGGAAAAGACGTTTCAGGCAAAAAATAATTCCCATCTACAAAATGTGAAAACAATAAAAAGTAAAGCTGTGTCGGTCTCCTAGTAAGACTACAGGAAGTGGTATGCTAACACTACATGATCTGCTCATCAGCTGAACAACACCGGCTTAGTTTAATATGACTTAATATAATATTCACTTAAATTGCTACATTCTGTGCGATTATACAGAGAATGAATTATTTTCCTGGTGAGTCAACAGGGCTACACAATCATTTTGTGAAATACACCTCATTTGCACATTCACAATTCAGGTGTTAAATTTCGAAACCACCACTTTCAAGGTGTTTCAGCTGGTAGTAGTTTTCTGGTGTCCCAGATTTTGGAAAGAAGTATGTTTACCAGAGTATCCAGTATTTAACCACTGATTATCAAACTAATATATAACTGATTTCTTTTTCACATTCACATTAAAACAGCATTTACAGTGTAATGTCCTAATGAATGTCAGTAGTGTTGCAGGTATCTGTCAAGTATTGGAATAATAGGGTGATGATAGTGGCGCTAGATAAAAACTAAGGGGAACACCAAAGTAATTATTCATCCTGAAACTTTGAGATGCTAGCGGATCAAGCCCATGTAATAGGTCTTGAAACTTTTTAGTCTGAACTGTAGTAGACTGACAGGCAGACCAACAAACATGAACACTGTCATCCTTAGAACCTTGTGGTTTTTCAAAGGTCTACAGACTCACTAGGCAGGCCTACTGTTATTTTCCAAAATGTCAAACTGTTCCTTTACCATTGGTTATATTAGACAACCGATTCATCACAGGCAGCTTATATAAATGTATGTAACATATGTATTGTTGAAACGGTTTGGAGGGACCATATCGGATCTGTAAGAATTTCACAGTGCAATGGCTGGAAGGCATACATGCATTTCACAGTACATGAAAATACCTGCAGAGGAATGTCATGTGTCTAAAATAGATCAGTCAGTGACTTACCATTGGATGCTGTGAAATCTATAGCCACAGTGAAGTTCAGTTGGGTTCTTTAGCAAATAAAGTGGAAAACGATGAGGGTAGAAGGGAAAACAAAAAAAATTGCATCAAACGGCTGTATAATGTTTATCCAACACATACTGACACACTGAACTGCAATGCAATCAGCGTACTGGTTCACTGGCTAATTGGTATGGTGGGACAATATTCCCTCCACCATCTTGAAGGTCTAATTAGGCAAAACAAGTGGAACCAGTAATTAACTGAATGAATTAGGTATTCACAAATGAGCTCTACCAATGCAAACTTCCCCAAATCTCTGCCACTTCAGAAGCAATAGGAATTCAGTATGATGTTCACAAAAGAGCTTCAGGGAAATCCAATCTGGTATCTTCAGATAAACACACACACATCCCAAATGGTGGCTACTGACACCCACTGTGAGAGGAGACTAATTATTATTCCACTCACCCTCCTCGAATGAAATCCACGAAGGTATACTCAGACTCCACTTTGAAGGACAGCAGAGTTACCTGGTGAACACACACACACACACAGAATGTTAAACAGAGAAGGAAGGTGGAGATGGGACCGGGTCCAGGTAGACAGGAAGGCAAAATGACAAACAGGTGGCCAGACAGTAAAAGAGTCAGTGAGACAGAAGCAGATGTATGAGATGATGATACCCACGTAAATTTATATAAAAAATACATAAAATACCAACACAGGAAATGTCACTCACTGTTCCAGAATTGATGTACTTCTTCTTTTTGCCTTTCTTCTTAGGGTTTAAAACCTGCCAGTGATGGGGAAAGGAGAGTTTGTGATCTAGATGGCACTTGTAAAACCATTTCATACTCTGCAATGATGTTTAATAATGAACATGAATAATTCAACATGCGGTAATACCGGCAGCACTGAATTGAAACCAATATTACATTCAGCTGTTTGTATACAGAGTGCGCAAAACATAAAAATGAACTGTGAGAGGTGATGCGATTAAACTATTCATCCATTCATCATCATTACAACTCTAATTGGTAAACCATCTTCTCTTTTACAGCACATGCTGATTAAAGTCTTTTTTTATTCATTATGCTAAACTTAAAGTTTATTTTTTTAACTAATGATTTTGCTCATCATCTACCCAACTATATTTGGTCCTGACTGCATCTCTTTTTCATAAGAGTTGAGAACGGTTTATTTACGTGTTGTTGGTGTTTGTATTGATTTGTGTGTTAATATGGTCAAAGTTGCAATTACTCAAAAGAAGAAATCTTAGCTTGGAAATTCAGAATACATATTTAATGGTGCTCACTATCCGGTTTCTAGGTAAAGTTATGGCTGCAGAAATATTTTTTTCTTGATGAGAAGCAAGGCTGGACTATGGTCCTAAAATGTGATTACACAGCAAACGTTAGAGGTTCCTAGCATGTGAGCTAACTGAGACCAAAACCCTGGCATTCTAAGGCCCTTAAGTGTATGAGCTTACACCTAAGATGCCCTTGGCCTCCTCACTAGGGCCTTGGAAAACCTCAGCAAGTGTGTGGGAAAACATCAGACTGCCAGGGGCCGCCAGATGTAGCCTGAGGATTTCCAAGGACCCTGACCTTCTGATGTTTCAGTACACTGTCCAGGGCCTAAGTCCACTTTCCAAATCTTCAGACAGCCTTGAACCAGATCTGTAAAGGCCTCAAACTAGTCCCTAGGGTCTCAGACGTCCTCATGTTTTTCTCCAGAGCTATTCAGGAGCCTCAGAAGGAGACTTTATGAGGCACCTGCCAGTTCAACAGCACAGGCCCAGTGCTTAATCCAGCCATGGATGCAAGAAAATATATCCCAGATTAAAGGGACCTGAAAAGATGGGTTATTTTTACATGCATGTGTACAATAGTGCTAGTATTTTATAGTAGCTATCTACTGACATAAATTAAAATTTCAGTTCAACTAAAAAAAATAGTGCACCTGAAGACACTCTGCTCAGCAGGTTAAAATCATTAAAATGGAAGAATACAGGATCTTCCATGTTTGTGAGTCCTTCCGTTCAGTTAAAGATTGAATATATTTTTTGTGATCGGAGAGAATTACAGCTACAAAACGTTGCCAGCTTGTGTTCCCATGCACATATTTTTTATCACCAATAATATACCCTACGACTTCACGACTTCAGTTGTATAAGCCTTTGTGAGGGTTGCAGAGTTTTCTCTTCGTAGAGCCAATCAGCTGAAGTTCAAATATCAAAATTTCACCTAAATTCTATTTACGAGTTGAGTATGACGAATGCAATGAAAAACAACACACCACCCCCATGTTGTCGTGTCTTACCTCATAGACATTGAACTGGTTCTGCCCCCGAGAAAGCTCTCTGTAGCTGGTGGTGAACTCTCCAATGAAGTCATGGCTGCAGACAAACAACACCCACGCAGACAAGCGAGCATGAACACAAATTTTATCATCTGAGCCAAATTGTCAGGTCTTTGTCTCTATTCACATCTCCATCTTTGCTCCTGTCAATCACCCAGTCGATCTGCATTATCGCTCTCCTTGCTGCATAATCAGTTTGCCAAACTCTTCAAATTTTCACCCACAGAATAAACACAAAGGATTTAATTTCCTTCTGGCATTTGAGAGACGTCAATGTGAATCAAGAAAGTGTAGTGAGTAGTTATCCACGGATGCTTTTACCTTCCATCTCGATCCCAGTCATAGACATCTACCTTCACAGTCCTGAAAGAGACAGAAAATATAAATTATGAATATCTGCTCTTTACCAGAACTCACCCCCCATCATACAAAATATGAACACTAAGTTATACTTATATAAAACAAAATCAGCCTGGGAACAGAGAAAGTACACATTTACTGATTCACTGGAGTTATGCCGTAGAGAATTATGGGTGAAGCAGTTACAGGATATTATGTGAACCTATGCTTACACTGAAGTGCCACGATACATGCTGTCGCATTTTTGAAAGTCATTATCATAGCTAGATGACTTGCAATCTATAAAAACTGTAACCATGAAGACAAAAGCAAATTGCTGAGTGCTTGCATTGCTCATTTACACAGCTGCTACTTGCTAGTTTGCGAATGACTAGTAAAAAGATTTAACCCCTCATCGTGTCTTCAGTGTAAATGTGTGTTCAGACAGAAAACTCATTGCCTGCATTATTCCTCTGAATTTCACTGCAGGCCAGTTTGCACAGTTTATCTTTATCTTTATTTCCAACAAATAAAAATCCGCAGAAACAGTAGTAAAATGTTGGGAGCTGTACCTAGAATGTGGTTGCTTTTTCATGTCTAAACTAAAAATGATTCCTTTAAAATAATTCGATCTTATGAATTTGAATTTTTTAAATACACCTAGAATGAGAAGAGGATAATACCTCCAATTAGCTACAGTAAAAGTGGCACTGTGTGCACTTCTTCATGCAGTACCCACCAGCGAGTGGCCATCACAGCCCTTCAGCTTAGTACAGCCTAACTTTAAATGTATTGCACAGCGCTGTGTGAAAACTGATTCAGTCTCAATAACACCAGTGCTGGTCCCTGGGACACCAAGACCGACTGCTGGCATTATTCTGACTGCCCCAGCAACAGATGACATCATAAGTGTCGGCTCGTGACTCAAATTAAGTGTGCTTACGTATGTTGCCTATGAGAGCAGCTGTGGAAATCAGATGCCCCGATTGATCCTATTCTTACTGTTTCATCTATAGGTTTGGTCAGTGTCTAAATAATAATTCAATAGCTCAGAATAATATTTTATTCATGCTCCATTTGAATACATAACAGCTTTGTGCAGAATGTTTTCTCACCTGTCATAGTCGCCATTGCAGAGAGCTCTAACAGGGATGGTGAAGGGCTGCCACACTGGGTTCAGCGTGTTCTTAATCACCTCCGTCTTATGGCAGATGGTGAACCTGCCAGCAAAATAACAGACATAAGGCCACTACAGGGAAAACACGTTTATATTGCTCACATTGTACCTGCGAGGATAATTCCACATGACTTTGGAATTCTTTGCAGCCTCATCTGCCTTTCAACAAACTGCTTTGCAGGTTGTTGTGTCTTTTTATATCTGCCTCAAGTACATCTGGGGGGACATAGAGTAACAGAACTGCAGATTCTTTTTACTGCTATAAACATCTCTTCAAGGCAGAGCAGTGAAAGGAAGCAATCACTTTAAAGACTGAGATAAGCTTCAATTTGTCAGACTTAAAAAAGTATTTTTCAAAGTTGGTTTGAATAAAAAACGATTTAGAACCAGATGCAACAACCAGTGTCATTTGCATCGATATACGATTGCTTTGCAAAAATAACTGAACATACAAATAACTGAACTCTCTGGGTCTGAACAGTACTCAGACCCATTGCTTTTGCAATGCAAATCTGTGGTCATGCATTCTGTTGGCTTTAATATTTCTAAAGACCTGTCGAGAACTTGACAGAAGTGCCAAACAGCATTCAGGACTCTGGCTTTGTCTGAATTGGCAAATTCAACAGTTAAGTAAAAGTGTTAAGCATAATAACTCATAAGTAAGTAAAAGTTAAAGTACAAAAGTACTACTGAATTTATGCCGCTTATGCTGTTTTTGCTGTGCAACAAACCTGCACTAAAGAATTAAAGTAATTCATTTTAAAAAAAGGCCAGTAAAGTAAAAACAAGATCTCTGTAATAAAGTCACTTTGTGTGAAATGTAAACAGCAGATAGCAAAGATGTAGCTGATATTAACACATCTAATTAATCAATATTATTACATCATCATTGCTTAGTTCATGATATTTTGTATTAAAAATGTGCATCTGCAAAATAAATGTAGCGGTTCATAAAGTACAATATTTCCCTCTAATTTCAATTTAGTCAATATAAAAGATATATTTATTATAAAATTTATTTATAAAATATATATATTTTTTGTAAATATTTAGTTTTTTCACCTACAAAATACTTTTCTAAACAATTCTTTGTACAATATAATGTTTACAATGTTAAACTTCAAGTTTACAAAGATATCATTTTTGGACAAGATATTTTTAGGCTTTCCACTGTTTGAAATACATTTATAAATCATTGGTACAGGTCATAATGGTAATAACTGTTCAAATGGGGTGCAATACTAAGCTACTGTTTGTATTATGTATATTATACTGGAAGTTGTTAAAAATTATTCCATTGTTTTCTACTGCATTTTAAACTCATTGTAGATATATGTATGGGTTTAGTTGCCCAAACATACAAAATGATATTTTAAAAGAATATCACATTTGAGATCCACTCTGAGTACTCACGTTCCATCCTCGTTACTCCGGTAGAAAACCAGGAAGGGGTCAGACTTGCCAAAAAAGTCCTTCTTATCCAGTTTGTTGGCACATAACTGCATAGTAGCAATATCCTGAGAGGGAAGACAGGTATGGTTTTAGTTGCATACCAATCGGATCATTCTTATGCAACTTGTTGTTCTTCCAAAATTAATTTCTTAGCAATGAAAGCAACGTTATTGTGGGACAGGGGGCACAGCAAATTTGAAAAAGAGACTGTCTACGAATGCAAAGCAATTTGCAGTGTAAAAATCTATGCATAACAGCGATGCAAATGTGGATCGTAATACCAAATACCAGCAGTCAGAATGGCTTAATAACTGATGCATACATTGCTCTGATTGCAATCCACTGTTTCATTTAAATTACACACTTTATTAGTGGGAGAAACTGATTTTATTATGGGATGTCTGTAATACAGTCAGGAAAGCACAGGGAATGGCTTCATACATATGTATGGGTGGTTACAGCAGTTGATGAGGAGCTGTGTTATTCCACTTCTGTACTGAGATGAATGGTGACAGACAGACAGACAGACAGACAGACAGACAGACACTGTACATAGATAACGAAGCCTTTTGCCTCAGGAAGGAAGGCCTCATGGGAACCATGGAAAATCTTGTCATAGGCAGACTTACTCACACACTTATCAAAATTTGAGAGCATTTGAATCTTGTCAGGAGCAAAACCTCCCAGAGTAATGATGGTAAACACAACCGAGATAAGCCTGGTCACATAATGGTCTCTAGAGCAGATACACACACACAGGAAACTGAGGAAAACTCAGTTAGTATCTGACTGCCTGGTTGATATTAATATATTATTTTGTCAGGGGAATGGCAAAATTGGAAGAGAAAAAATCACTTCATAGCTCATAGTTCATAGCATATGACAGTTAATTTCTGAGTAACATAACGTCAAGCAGTTATCAGCGCTGAAAACTGATTAAGTGATTTACAGATTGAACTCCTGCATTTGTTACACATCATAATCAGTTTTTGATTGCCCTGTCAATAGTAGCAAATAAAAATGCAGACAGTATGATGATATTCCAGCAACCCTTATGTTTATGTGCATGTAAGCAAGAGAGTGTGTGTGTGTGTGTGTGTGTGTGCGCGCTGACCCTGCAGTTACTGAGCTCCTCCGCAGTTAGGATAATGATGCCACACTTTTTCCCTGGAATCCCACTGAGAGTGAACAGAGAAAGAGAGAGAAAGAGACAGAGAGAAAGACTGAGAAATGGTAACTGTACTGTAGCATAACATAAATAATACAGTTGCCAAGCTGATGCCATTTGTGGCTATAAGCAGTTACTGTGATAGGTAACAGTCCAGAATACAGATGTTGTCATATGTACAAGAAAAAAACAAGACACAGCCCTGCACAGACTTTCTAATGTGCATATCATTTCTGAAAATGGATTCCTTTTGAATATAATAGTGTGTATTTTATTCTAAGCATTCATTTTCCATTTGAGTTGAAGAAACAAAATCACAGCCCTCTGTATCATGCACCAAAATCCTTTGGATTTGAAGCCCATTTAGGAAACACTACAGCTCACTGTGTTTTGAAAGTGATTTCAGTGCATGCTTCCTAAAGTGCTACCATTTTTCTACCACAATCAATAGTTATTTCATAAATTCACTCCACTTTATCTGGGTAATTTCAAAACTTACAAATACTGACCTTGGTATCACAATATGCAACAGTTTAATCTGAGGTATTAAGCTTCAGGAAAAACGGATACACAGCAGATTTCATTCTATAGGCAAACAATATAATATCAAAATCTTATTCTATTTGAAAAGTTTTGCTGTTTTGCAGATAGAACCTTGTAATTTTTGGTTGCTTAGGCAGGACACTGTCAGTTTGGTGTTGAGATGTTTGGACACAACTATTCACAAACAAGCTCATTTTAGATGTTAAACATTTAGAAATATCAGACATTTTTATTGATGGATTTAAACTGGCAAATCAGCCTGTAATGTTTTAGTAAGTCCTTCTATTATACTCATTTTTCCACTGCTGTTCTGATCTCTTTTCTGCTTGGACAAATAGAATTTTATTTCAAGATCTAAGCTTTGAATCTAATTTTTCTTGTCAGCATCTCTCAACACACATTTAAACTCTGAGATGACAATTTGCTTTTGCTTTTAGACAAGCAAAAAACACTTTAACAGCAACAGCATTATAATGTCTGCAGTGCAATTTGTGAGGTTTCAAAAATGCTCACGAAAATCACAAAAAGTCATTTTCCTTTTCAGCTCTTTTAATTCCATTCATGGAGCATTTAGGTGACAGTGTAAACAGGCGCAACTCAGATCGGAAAATGTAATTAGTGGCCAGATTTTGAGCTGTGTGTTTTGAATGAAAAGAGTCACAAGGAAGTGTTTGGAGTAGATGACAGGCATAGAAATCACAGACTAGTGTTCAACTAGTCTTTCAAGTGTGATAACAAAATTTCCAATTATATTGCGTAATTGTATTTTAATATGTATTATTATATATTTTATTAACATCAATTTATATTATTCTCTATATTATACTTGACCAGGTCAACTGCTACAAAGAAAAACCTTTAAGCAGTAATGTCTAAGAATTGTAGCGATTAAGTAGTGATTAAGATTTTAATTTAATATATAAGCCAACTGCCTTTAATAATATGTTTAATTACTTTAGGTATGTGCATTTTCTGCTGCTTATCCAGTTGTGTTGACACAGACTTAGCAAGCAAGCTGGTATTTTGCATACATCTCTTCCAACACACCTACAGTTTTTTTCTACCAAGAATCCAAGGTCACAGCTTGTAAAGGTTGATTTTTCTTCTCCTTTGTTTCTCATTTCCCCGTTTAAACTGATTGGGTTGAAAGAAGAATTGTAACAAAATTTGGTGAAAGTGAAAAAAAAGTGAATATTCATAGAAGAAAGTCAGAGAAAAGAAAAAGACTGGCAGTGGGAGAAGAGAAATAGGAGGTAACTTTGAGATAGTCAGGGCACAAAAGGGCCAAGCTTGACTGCTGTGTCATTATACAGTACTTCCCTGAATCACAGGATGTGGTTAGAAGAGATGAAGGGGGAGAAGGAGGAGTAGAGGGGGGAGAAAAAAAGAATAAATGACACATGATGATGAAAAAATAAGGTTGAAAGAAAGACGAGACAAGGGAAAAAGGGTTCAGACAGCCTGCTACATGAGTGATGTTGGCTTGAATGCAATTGTCAAACGCATTTTAATTAAACTTGACAGGTCACAATAATTTATCACATGGATCTCCATTAGAACATTACAACTCTAGAACTGCATCAGAAAACAAGCAGTAGACTAGAGAGAGATCTGTCCACAGAAGATTAGAATTATGTAGGAAACAGCCATTTGATTTTATAAATTCATCTGTATAAGTCCATGAAGTTCATAAAGGTCCATATGCAGCCTAAAACTGTGTGCAAGAACTGTCCAGAGTGCCAATGAACAGACTACACATTTACCAGAAAACCAAACTAGTTGCTTGTTGCCCAAAAGGGGAAACTGCATATATTTTATATTGTGCATTACATTATGGTGTTTCACTGTCTTCTCCAAAGATACAACATGAAGGAACCAGGACTCGAACTAGTGGCTCTAGCAACCAACTCTACCAACAGGTCCACCTCCACCCTCATAGCAGTGATACTACTACTACTACAACTACTATTACTACTACTACTAATGATGATAGACTTTCTGAAGCCCCTTGGGGAAATTGTTATTTGGAAAGCTGCTAAACACTAAATGTCAGTCCTACTACTGTTTAAACATGTAGCCTGGCGGGAACTGGGAATTGAACCACTCACCCTCGGGTTTGTAGATGACTCATCTACCTAGTGAGCCACACAACGACAAGTAACCCCACAAGACAAGGTGTTCAATAGAACAGTTTTTTCTTTCAATCAAGATGGTCACAATGTGCTTCTATTTAAGCACCCATGCACTAATCGCACATACAGTAACGGCTACTTACTTTACACATACGTGTAAATATTTGGAGAGTTCACGTGTCTCCAGCGCAAACTACAGCATAATAAAAAGGATGCTGAACATCACAAAATGTTGATTTGTTATTCAGGTCAGCTTGATTTGAATAATCCCTATTGAATAAGTCTTCATATTGTGCAACTTTCATTACACATAATTATTCTCTTTTATATCTTCCATTTTTGTGCCTTGACAAAAAGGCACAATTCATGATTTTGTAACATTGTCATCTGCTGCCTTGTGCTCCAGTGCTGCCCAAATCCAACTTTTTTGGAAACAAGGGGCCTGAGGCAAAGCCAGGAGGCAGAGCTGTTGTCCACTGACCCTGAATATTTCAGCTGCATCTCAGTTCAGTGTCATGATGAAAAATAATAGTCCCATCAAAGGAGCACTGACGTGTACTTATTTAGCTTTTATATCAGAGAAGAAGAAGGAGCAAGATTACTGACAGAAGATAAGAGAAAAGGCAAAACAAAGTGACCATGTAATGAAAACCGATTTAAGTACACAGAGGAGAGAGGAGGCTGAAAGGAATGAAAGAATGATGAAAATAAAGTAAAATCCTATGAGGGCTTGTGTTAGGCACTCTCGCCTCGTCTGATAAATCCACAGCCTTCTATGACGTGCTTTAAAAGTCGATGGATTCTCTTGCTCACGCTGCCTGCCAGCTGTAACAGGCAGCTACAGTTAGAAAATTATTTATGAATTTATCTACGCAGTGTGTCCAACTGCACACCCGCCAGCTAGCCCAGCGGATACACTGCCTCTGGAGTATCTGTCCAAGCCTCGACTGCTCGCTGATTACAGAATAATAATGATGTGTAGTTCCTCGCCTAGAAATTAGACTTATTTAGGCTGTTCTGTTTCTCATCATGAGATGCATTTGAGGCCACAGAGACTTGTTAGAGCTCTGTTTTCATGATGTCGGTGTTTTTGTTTCTATTGCTGTAAGCCTGAATAGAATATGATTGCCAAGAAACAGTACCCATATTATACGTTATACTGATATTAATGAACATACACATGTGTTCATTACATAAAGCACAGCCTCTCGACAGATCACTAGTTAACCTCGAGGTCATAGCTGTCATTTTAAAAGTTCACACAATGCCATGCGTGGATGTATGGATTTTTCTTTCTTTCTGTCTTTCTTTCTTTCTAGGAATGTCCCCAGTGGTTTCTTTAGCATGAGTCAGACTATCGGACTCGAACAATATCAGGCTCTGTGTGAAAATATTCATTCTGACCAATTAAATAGAGGATGTGATTTCACTGATAAAAGCTTTTGGATGAAGGTATTGTAGCATTTAGAAAAGTAATTATATAGTTATATTGTCTACAGTACTTCATCACACCTATACTTTACATTACATAACATTAAACTCCTCTCTCACTGGTGATGTGCGATAGATATGTTGTGATGATCACAGTTCAAGTCATATTGTTTTAAAAAAGAATTCAACCTGAAATAAATTGCTCTCAGGAGGCATTGTTCCAAAGTTTAAAGACCTGCTTCTCTTTGGGATAACCAGCAGAGCTCCATTCACCATAAATTGCACAGCGATGCACAGTCACAAATGCAGTCAGTAAATCAATGATCCTGTTTACTTTGGAGCATGGTCATTTGGTGCCTCTTAATTAATCAGATAAATATTAAAATCTGTTTTGTTAATTTGTTAAACAGCACAGGCTATGGTCATACCTCTTGGTGTCAGTTATAATTTGGGCACCAGCATTCTCCATCAGTTGGTATTTATTTTTAGAAAGGTTTTCCTAGTATGTTGTAACTGCCTTGGCATTAGTCTTTATGGTATCTTGTTAACTTCCTTTGTGTTTGGTTTTTAATTGTGCATTTGACTGGAGTGACTCCAATCTCTGAATCACAGTAATCTACTGTAGACTTAAACTGCTGCTGGTTTTGTTGTACGTATTGGTGTAGATCTTAACTTAAAATATAAAACTGGATTAAAGGTGCAGTCCTTGATTATAGTAGTAAAGCAGGGGTGTATTTGTTCGGCTGTTAAGTTCAAATTTAAAACAATCTTTTGTCAGAATTACACCTTTAATCGATTCTGCCGACACCAATGCCACAACTAAAGCTGCAGTCTGAATCAGTACACTTCATATCCTTCCTCTATTACCCTTTAACCACTAAACTCATTTCTAGTGTATTTTATTCAATCAGTGCAATTTTCTTTTTCTCTGTGGTTTCTCCCAAATCAGGTAACCTGGACTAATTGTTTGTTGCCGGCTTTATCAAGGCCACTCATAAACAAATTAAAAACTGTAACCCTGTCAGAATACATAAACACCATATCCCAATAGTCCAAGACCTTGAACGTTCCCTGTGGAACATATGTATTTACATTCAGTGTTTCTCTCTAATAAACCTTTTTGTATGTCCTTCCTCATAAAACGTGCCAATATGATTAACTCTAATCCTTCACAGTTAACAACTTCTTCAGCGACTCTGTAAGCACATTGTTGTTGTTGAACATGCTGCTCTACTTAATAATCAGCACCGTGTTACATGACCTGAACATGACCATTCACTCAGTATAAGATGGAATGAAATGTGACTGAAAAACCAAAGGTGAAAACATCCCATTAACGTGAATGTGACATCACCAGTACATAAACAACACTGTTACCTTCTGCCCCTCACACAAAGACAAACGTCATTACTGCATCACTGGAAGACATGTTTATGATTTACCGCACATGCTAAAGAATCTATGCAAAACATTATGTGATAGCCTGCGTACTTTCCACACTATGACAAACTGAAAAGCACATTCACAGTTTTAAACACACAGAGAGTATCAGCTGGACTAAGGGGTTGGTTTCTGGTTTCAGGACTAGCTCTAAAGCCAGCTGTGATAAAGAGGACAGAGAAACTACATTGTTCAAAAACAGCAGTAGCGGCTCTCTGCAGGTGATGTCATGATAAAATGTGCTGCAATTTGCTGTTCATATTTAAAGTGCCTAAAATTGTTATTGTGTTACAAGTGAACAAGGAGAGCTAGTGGGAGAAGCACAAGTCTTAACGCCTCTGTCACCTCTGCACGACTGGTCCAAGTGTGACGTGAAGTCTGTATGAACGTCAGATTGATACTTGACTGGATACAGCCTGTGGTTGGACAAAAGGCCTGTGCTGAGCTCCACACAGGGGCTTGCTGCAGGTTTAATTTACAGTATTTGCCACACATGGCACACACTGTAAAATTCTATTAATGCCTTGGTTTGCATATGATATTTTTTTTATGATAAGCATGGTGTCACATTATATTCCAGGACTATACAATTACAAATTCAATTTTCTACAGAGAGTGATTATTTGTAGCCTTAAAATTTCTGAACTAGGAAGTAGTCAGCAATAAAAGTGTATTCAAGTGCAACTTTTAAGTTCTGCTGAACGTTTTCACTTTACTAGTCTACTGTTACTGTTTTTATGAGCGTATCTATCACCAATAAACATTACGAACCCTAACTAAACAAATGACCAACATAATTCTAAATAAATTAGCCAAATGTGTGAGATCAGCAACACATTTTTGCAGATCTGTTGTAAAAACAACTTCAGTTGTGATGACTTATCTACAACTTTATCTTCCTTCTGCAAATCATGTTTCAACAAGTGGTGTTGCTAACTAATTACAAGTGTTGCCTATATCTCTCACAATATTTGCGAGGGCACACAAAACTGGAAAGCATGAAACTAGCTTGAAGTTCATTTTCACAGAGCTACTTGAATACACCATCTTTGATTCACAAGATATAGTAACATTTCTTTTGCCAATTGGAGGATACGCAGTTGTGAATGCGTATGCCAATTTATGTGTTATGAGCAACAATTATTTTCACCAATGGCAAATCAGTGCTGATAAAACAAAGAAAATGTTTTTATACATTTTCTTTACAGATTTACATGCACAGCAAGAATCACTGGCTCAGGCTGGTATTTGCTGAGAGTTACAAACTCTAAGCAATGCACCATGGAAGTTTAGCAATTTGGCATGGACTAGGATAATGATACTATTTCACATTTGCAGCAGGGACAAGATTAAATGTCACATATTTAATTTTTGGGCTGATAAGGTTTCACACTCGTCACAGAAGGAAAGCAGCAGCAGAAGTATTTTGTCTTCATGCCTGTCATAGCAGAGCGGGCCAGATGAGACACTGAACCACCACACCAGATGGTAGGTGACGGCTCTGCAGGACACAGACCACATACAATGGCAGCATTCGTGTGTGTGTGTGAGAGGGAAAGACAGATACATCATAAGAGAGAGAAAGGAACTATGTTGGAGTTTTATGTGGAATTTTAGCTTGGAATTATACTGTTCTGTTAAAAAAATGTGTTATTGGAAATTTGGATGTCACTGTCACTCTTCTCCTGGTTATCCGGCAATTCATCTCAATCAAGCTGACTAATGTTAAGTAGTGAGGTATTTATGATCACTGTTCAGACAATCTAGTTTCTAAAATGTATAATATATGTATAGTATGTCTGTGAAGATTCTATAGTATGTGTAGTATGTGTGTGTGTGTGGTTAAATTATCTCATACTGTCAGGTTTAAGTCAAAGGTTTGGTCGACAAGCCAGGATAGACTGTGTAGGAAACACAGGGATTCAAAACTATTTAGACAAATTAACCTAGTCATAGTTTAAACTGTCAGTTTTAATACCTGGTTCCAAATCATTTGCAGTCAGTGATTACCTATAGTCTGGATCCCATCAACATATCACCAGATGCTGGGTTTCTTCCCTGGTGATATTCTGCCAGGACTTTACTGCAGCTGTCTCCAGTTCCTGCTTTGGAGTGGTGGTTTTTGAAAAGCAGCTCAAATGCAGTGATGCCAGGTGAGTGACTTCAACATATCCGAATTTTCCACTTCTTTCCTTTAAGAAAGTATTGGGTTGCTTCAGCTTATTGTAAGTTCAGTGTGATGAGGCCAATTAGTTTTGAAGAATTTGGGTGAAAATTAGCAGAAAATATAGTAATAAACACTAACACCACTGCTTTTCTCAATAGTCACATCATTAATGAATACAAAGGAACATGTTCCCTTGGCAGTCACTCATACAGTATTACCATTACGTTACAAGTTAATCTCGGTTTAATGAATATGTAGATTTTGCAGTGTGTTTTCGACAGCATTGGGAATTTTTTCTTTGACTTTGTTTAAAACCGTCTAGTGAGGGATCAGTAAGTAACTCTGTGATTTGGTTTCTGCTGCAATCAAGATGATGTAAATGGGCTCTCGCCTAGCTGTTGCTGGCACATCAGACGATACATTTGGGCCTTTTTCAACTTTCCCCTGTAGTGTAGCTGAGTGCTTTTGAATCTCTCAAGCTCATTAGCTTCCTCCCTTGGACCAGCTTATTAGCCTCTCTCAGATAATCAAGGGAACCTGGGAATTTGCTACTTCACTTCCGCATGTGGTTGATAGATGTGGAAAATCTGTGCCACTCTATTCCCTAAGGTTTTCTGTAGGAAGTACAGTAGAGTGTGGAGTGCAGAGGTTGACATAGAAAACAATCCAGTTTTCGTAGTCTATGCAAAACTTTATGCACTTAGTGGGGGTTTTGACAGGGGGAGTCCCTTGTCACCACTCTTGTTTGTCATATCCATAGACACTACCAGGATACTAAGGTGCGTGAAGTGTGTGAGACAGTGTTTGTTGTCTCTGGGGATTAATTTCTGCCATCTGCACCTGATGCTGTAATTCTCAATTCATCCATTTGACCTCTAACACCTGAAGGATTTGGTAGCTCCAAACAAAACTGATTCTTATGTTGTGCTGTATACAGTTGTCTAAACATGTTCAAAGCCAAAGTGAATGGTTAATTACTGTAATGCTACATGACATCATCTCACCAGAGGAGCTTTTTGGCCACCTAGCAGAAATGCCTCCTGGCCTAAAGGAAGGTATTCCAAATTAAAGATTCTACGTGATGTAGGTGCTGGACAGAAAGTTAAAGGGCAAATTTGAGGGGAACATGTGCCCCTGATTTACAGGTAACCCACACATACAGATCAGTATTTACTCTTTGACTCTCACAACCCTCTGGAACAAAAACTGGGAGCAATCGGAACGTTACACCACAAAGAACGAGGGAAAGGAGAAAGAATACAAACACATCAATGAGTCACCTAAAACATGCGGTTATCCAAACTGGGCCTTTGTGAAATCCAGAAAAAGACTGAATATGAGTTCTTCTACAACTGACAGAGAGGAAGGAAGGAACAGAAGGAACAGCGCTGTCATTCCTTCTGTTATGTTCAATAAACACAGCATGCCTGTACATTTCAAACCAAGCAACACACTAAGGCAGAAACATGTTCACCCCAAGGACACCCAGACACAAACAGAGCAATGTAGTGTATGCAGTTCAATGCGGTGAAGAATGTACAGATTTGTACATAGGAGAGACTAAACAACAGTTTCAAAAATGCATGGCACAACACAGAAGAGCCAGGTCCTCAGGACAGGACTCAGCAGCACATCTGCGTCTGAAGGACAAGGGCCAGTCTTTGGACAGGGAGGACAACTAACTCTAATGAGTGGTGAAGAAGCCGTCTAATACAACCCTCTTTAAACAGTCACAACGTGTCTCAGGTGCTCACAGTGACACACATGAGAGTCAGGTGGAACAACAACCCACGGGTGACCATCAACTTGATGACTATGTGATATAAGCCTGCCAATCCAGCCACTCTGTCACAACTGATGAAGCCTTCTGGACGGAAAGTTAAATGTCCTAAAGCAAATCCAGTTTCCACTGAGCAGCATTTTTTTGGGCTGTACCCCTGTGCGAGCCATAATCCATAGGAATCCATTCAGTATCCGTGGAGTTTTCACTCAAAATGATAAATGTTAAAGGAAAATTGTAACTTTTTAGTGTTGAAGGAAAACTCAGAGGACCAGTCATTAGGGTTTATTCTGTCTGCACTAGCAATATTTGGACTGTATTTTATGGCAATCCATCCAACAGTTACTAAAATATTTGACTACCCTTCTGATAGACAAACGTTGCTGTACCTATGTTATGCCACTGGCTGAATTCAATAATGTCAATTATTTGTAACATTTTCCACAATAGACTGACACATCTAGAAATGTTTAAGTGGCAATTTCATCATATTGCTCAAACCTAGATGAGAGCATAACTATGATAAAATCTCTCTTCAATAAAGTAATTTGTGAAACCAAAGAAATTCTAGGAAATCCGAGCTAAATACAGCGAAAGTCACTTTCTGACACTGTGTTTCTGCCTGTCTGTCCGAATTATTATGTGTTGCAACAGAAGAAGACAACATCTGCAGATGCCTCCTCTACCACCAGCAACTCAGCAACAGTAACATAATACTAGCTGCAATCTGTCACTGTTTGCAACCTCTCATGGAGCAGAAAATATGTTATTTTCTGTGGCTGACAATTTATATTTTGTGAAAAGTTTGTGCTACTGTAAGCGTGCAGTGGTTTTGTCCATATGACATCAGCCACACAGTAGAAGGCATCCCACAAACTGCCCCCAATTATGCACCCTGCCCTCCGACACACTGCTCTGACAGACTGACCAATATCTTGGTGCAAAATTCAGACAGGTATAATTTGGTGACACAGGGTGGTATGCCATCATAAACCCGGCAACACGATCTCCCCTGCAGACAGCTTATTTAGTCCACTATCCACCTCATCAATCTACATCTGAGCTACTGGCACTGTGTGGGATTGTTAATAGATCTGCCTCATTTTTTCAGATTACTTTTACAAATGGGCTATTTGTCTGTTTTTCCCTCACTTGTCAACTGTAAGTGGTAATGATATGGTAATGTTTCAAAGTTTTTGCCCATGCCCAGTACTGCCCTGCTTCCTATGTAAATACATACCATATGCATGGGTGTTTAGTTTGAATTATATTTCTCTTTACAAACATCAGTTTCACTCTAAAATTACTTCGGGTATGCGGTGGTACCTTACGTGTCCATAAAATACATGCTGTCGAGTTTCCAATTTATTATTTCAAAAGGGTGTATTTTGGATATTGTTATACTTTTACCGCCTCGGCTAATAGCCTCCCTCGGTTACCATAGCAACTCACAGGTAAGTGGAAAGGAGTGTTTGGTTCGCCACGCAGCATGAAGCCCGTTTCTAAAACTGTTGACCTATAAAAATGTACACCCACCAACATGAGGAGGCTACCAGCACCATATATGTTTTGGTCTCTTTGAGTGTGTGTGTGTGTTTGATGACTGCAAAGGCAAAAAAAAAAAAAAATCAAATAAATCAATAACCCATGTAGAAGTTTTTTTATATACAGGATCTATGTTTGTCCGAGCTTCTTTATGCACGCTGTGTGTATCTGTGCATAGTTTCACACAGTTATCTCCACAGGTGCAGAGTTTTTAAATGACACACTCACACAGGGAGGAGAAGAATCTGCAGTTTGGAAAGTAAACACAAATCTCTCTCTCTGTCTATACATCCCTGCATGTATCTCTATCTTCTTTCACGCCAGATCTTTTAACCAAACTTCCTCTCCTCTCCTCTCCTCTCCTCTCCTCTCCTCTCCTCTCCTCTCCTCTCCTCTCCTCTCCTCTCCTCTCCTCTCCGACATGTCTGTCACCCTTCACATATACTTTCAATCTCCCCTTTTACCTCCCTTTCTCTCTTCATCCTCCCTTGTTTCTCCCCCTGGGCTTTGCTCTGTCTGATATATCAGAAGCTCCAGACAGCTGTCTATTCCCTGTAGGCAGCCATGAGAGACACTGACCATATGGGAGGAATATTGATTGCGCTCTGTTGGTCTCTTATTGTTTCGTTCTCCTTTTCATTTTCACCTTTTCCCGAAACACTTCTTGTATAGTTGTTCCTTTTGGTTCCTTTCATTTTGTTTCTTGCTCCATCTTGCAGGCTGTCAAGAGCCAAACTGCTCAGGTTGAGGTGGAGAGGAGAGGAGGGGTGGAGGGGAAATAGGTATTCTTTCCGTGATAAAACCTTGGACGTGAGGTCTATCTAGGAACCATTAGGGAATAATATGACAGTTTCGTATCGCTGCTTTCCTTGTTTGGGCTGTTTTTTAAATTCAATTCAGTTTTCTTTTAGAAAGGAATGAGGCCACCAGGTATTTTTGTCTCTGGTATTTTAGGATTTTTTTGTATGCATGGCAGAAATAAAATTGAAGATAAAAAAAAAATAACATTTTGTCAACATGTCACATTGTATGAAGGTTTCTTTGTTTTGTTTGAGTGTAAGTTTAGTTTTAAAGTTGCACTTTTAACAATTAATGAAATGACTAAAGGGGTCCTGTAAGTGATGTATTCATAGAAAGTTATTTGAACAATTAGATCAAAACCGTTACATGACTGATTAACATACTATCTTTACCTCTCTTTTAGTTTAAAACTTTTATTTTGAATTATTATAGTTCCAGTTTTTAACTTTAGCTATAGTTTATACTTAAACCACAAACCAAATGTCAATGAACTGTTGAGTGGACTCGTACTGTGGTCACAGTGGCTTTTCTAACCAACGTGACTCTACTGAACCAGTCAACAATCTTAACATTGGAGACACAAAACTAGATAGATTTGACAAAAACTAAATGTTATAGAACGTACGTTGGCTTTGTGCATTCCTTTGACGTGTTAAGTATCAATAAATTTCCGACTTGTCATTTCCAGTTGTGAACATATGGTGATTATGTTAACAGAAACATAACTTGGTTATAATTACATTCCCCATAAAAACGTGTTTCTGACTGCAGATTAGTTGTATAGAAAGCTATTTTTAGGAGACTGGGTAGCTGCTGCCGCTCATCTGAGTGGAGAAATCAGACACACGTATGTGGTAAAACTGATACAATCAGGGAAAGATAACCCATATCCCTGGCTGATGACTGTTAAATACTGCTCTGACACTGCTCAGATAAAAATGATGTCCCTGGCTGTGCTTGAATGTTGTGACAGCCAACAGCTGCACAATAAATAGCAATTTTCATTAAAGTAATTGTACATTGTTATGAAGAAGTCAGGCACTTGCTGTCATCCACAGGAAGCAAATGTGCACTGAAACACTGTGTGCACGTTTGTCTAATTCATCAAATTCTTCTCTGGCTTAGTTATCCCTAAATATCCATGCACAAGAATGTCTATTCTATGGAACAAGCCATGCAGACAAATGGTGACACAACAAGCGTGAATACTGAAATTAGATGCATCATGTGAACTACAAATACCTAAATGTTATTCAGTGTCAGCTGATTGTGCAAATCAGCAAGCGATACCTAAGCCAAAATATTTCATATTTCTTTCACTTAAACATATGATGTACCTCATTTACAGTCACTATATTTTTCTTATCTTGTATTTTATGAGTGACATGTTCAACTTAAAAAAAGATGAGCTATACATTATTAAAGGCTTTTAATGATATTAGCAGTGTAAAGTAGCAAAGTAAAGCTGCTTTGATGTCTCCTTGTGTTGCACTACATGAGTGTTATCTAATCTTGGTGACACAGCTTATTCAAAAGAAAATATTGAAGAAGAAATGATTTAAAAAGTTTGCATATCCCGTTACATATTTTTGATTCAATTTATTGACTATAAATTCCGACATGAAGTATGCTTTTTTTCTACAGTCAAACCACTTGATGGATAGATTGGACTTTTATCTGAACAGTGCTGCGGCATCCCCCTTGTCAATGTGTTCAAGCTCCATTGTGCTCCATTAATCACAGAATGAGTCATTACAAAAATCTCCCCTTATTGTCTGTAACCTTTAACTTATGTCACTTTTCTCATTTCTTTCCTCAAGGTGAAATCCATTAATGGATAAAGTAAAAAGATGATTAATCACGTGGAACTTATGACAGATTTGTGAAGACTGGGTAATTGTCCACGACTTTAAAAGCCCATTTAATTAAATAAAAGGTGGGTACCGCAGATCTATAAATGTCTTCAATGGTACCACAGTTTGTGTTGGTGTGTGAGTACCTACGAGTTTTCAGTGTTAAATAAAGACATACTAAAGTCTTAAAAAAGAAACTGAGTTGTTTAGAAATTGTGGCTCTAATGTCTCCCTAAATTATTTGATTTTTATGTCAGGATTAATGTCTATTTTTGTATTTTATGTGTGTGTGTGTGTGTTTTCAGGCACTGGCATCGCATTCACTTTACATCCCAATGATGACAAAATATAAAACACTTTATAGCCTCTGTCTCTCCACTTCCTTTCTGTTTCCGCTTTGTCCCTTGCTCACCCAGCACAGTGGCATTTGGAATGACAGTGGACCAAAGCTGGCTGATTGTTTGGTCTGTCTGAGAATGATAAGCTTTCTAAAACATGTCAATACTGCTTCTGGCAGGGGACAGCTGCAGGGGCCATATACTGGCCCCGAGATGGCTGGGCTCATCACCAAGTCTTACTGAAAGTCAGTGATTCATATACTTGCTATTGACAGCCTGGACTTTAATTATGCATTTCTAATTTACAGGCAGAGCAGTTAAAATTCAGTAAGTAACAACAACAAAAAGTTTTGGAGTATAGATAAGCTAACCTGTAAAACGTGAACATATTTGGGAATTGTGTTTAAAACATGAATAGAATATAGACTGCCATTCCCCCTCCCCGAGAGCTTTATATTGCTTCTCATGGCCTTCCTCACAGTTTGGTCAGCTGGTTGTTTAAGAGGTGGCTCATGGATAACTGAGCAAACGTCTGCTGAGGGGAGGCCATGAGATAGGGTTGAAAAGTCAACTCAACTATAAAACTTAAGGGAGCCTAATAGGAGAATATTTCTAATATGATTGCCAGCTCTATAGTCAAGGACTCCAGGACTGACAGTGTTGGTAAAGCCAAACTAAAGCTAAAAACATTTGAGTTCAAACTGAACTATCTCTCTGTGAAAAGACTCAATTAGGGATTGGACATTGAAATTATATAGTATGTACCATAACCATTCAGCCACGGGGGTGACCCTAATAGTCAATTATCTATTCAACAGAAAATTAACCAACAACCATTGTTATAAATAATGAGCCATCTTGACTCAATTTGCTGGAACAGGGTTCCCAAATGGCTACTGATAATTTTGTTCTCTTTTTAGACATTTTTCCTAATAATAATTAAAAAAAACAACAACAAATGAATGAAAATGACAATAACTGTTATTGGGAGCAGAAGAGAGGACACAAAGTATTCAGACTATCTCGCTGGGATAGAGAAGTGCTATAGGTGATGGTGACCACTTGGTGGTGCATGTCTCACCATCTGGAACCCCACAGAAAGGTGGGGCTACATCTGAAAGCATCACAGCAAAGACGTCAGGCTAAAAAACACAATCACAAAATATCATGTCCCTCCTGCTCGCTCTTTGGCTGGATTTTGACTCTATGAATTTAAATTGTACACAACCATTTAGATTACAATTACCCGTGTTCAGTTTCAATTAAACCACTTACTCACTTTGTTCTCATAGGCTTAAGTGCTGCTATGCTGGAGTTACTCTCGTTCAGTTATACACCTTCTGATTTATGTCCATTGGGATGGTTACTGTGAGGAGTGAATTGTTTGCCTGCACCCTATACGATGAGCTCTACAGTGTATAGGCAGACAAAGGAGAATACTTTGCCCTTGCAATAAAATGGGTTCAAATCTGTCTCGTGATCTCTCTGACCCCACATCTCCCTGTCTCCCAGCATCCCTTTCAGAGTTTGTTATCTAACACTGCAGAAATGCAATAAAAAATACGGGTTTGTGCTTGGAAAGAATGCAACACATCTTCCCTTGTGTGTAAAAAAACCTCATTGATTTCTATTGTCCATACACAAAGCAGCAAAGCATCAGCAGATCATGTTTCTACCCATCAATATATATACATGTTATATCACAATAAAAACTCAATGCTACTTTAGCCACACAAAAGCTCAGTATGCAGTGATGCAACAGACTGAACTGGCCTCTAACAAGCTGATCAAACATCATAATAGATAATGCTCATTTAAACTGGGTGAGTCTATACACATTGCATTAGTGATACATGGCTCATGTGAAGTTGTTTTCCACAGCAGCCTTGAATAAATATGGAACAAGAGACACAGTACGACTCATTTAGACATTATTTATGTGCTTCATTTGTATTAGGAATATGATTCAACACCTGTGCCAAGACAGGCAGTCATTTCTCACTAATACAATAGAAAGGATCTTCAGACTTACGAGAGGGTCTTTTCCAGTCGTCCGCCTCTGGAACCGATAATTTCTCCAAGGGTACAAAAGGTCTGGCCCAGAAAGTCCTTAGGGGAAAATGGATAGAACAGAGATAATGAATTGCATGACATGATCAAGAGACAGACTATAACCAACAGAAAAGTACCAAAAATGCAACCTGCACATTTAATAATGCCTCGCTTGATGCAGGCATGACGCAATCCTCAATTTTACACATTTCCGAGACACCACAGTGTGCTCGGTGGTGACAGATTCCCATTTATTTAAGAACTTCCACAAGAGTTTATGAGTTAGTACAGGTGGAGCCAGCGCATGAACATTACCTAATTAATTTCCACATTTCTGGACCTCCTGTGCTTTAATGAACAGCGTTAACACCAAATATAATAGGCTGAATAGCAATTATAAAACCCTCTAAAAATCAATAGGGATAGCAATAGAGAAACTGCATATTAAAATTCCATTAAAGTTTAATCTCATTTTATTGAAATGTCATTTTAAATTTAGAGGTTAGATTTAGGGTTTAATTTAACCTTTTATATAACAATGCATTAACCCAACTTGGTCAAGCTCAGTTAGCCTTAGTGGGCTGCATTATTCAGTAGCATGTTGAGTGGTCCACCGTGCAATGTCCTCATAACAGTAGAGGATGCGTTTTTTTTTTTCTTTGGTCAGCAGACAAACAACCCACACAGTGCACAGAAAAACATATGGTGACATTAAAACGCAGAAACACAACTAAATTCATGCCCAGCAACAAGGGCAGAGCCCCACTTGTAGCTGATTGCCGTGGGGTGGGCGTGAGCAGGTGTAGGTGTGAATCCCCCAAACCGAATATGCGTGTAGCTAATGTGAATGTCCTGACATGCACAATCTGTTGTACAGTGCTGTCTCAAACAACAACAGCTGCTTCGCCTTTGAAGTCAAGTTCTGAAAGTTGCTTTACCTGAGCGAGTGATAAAATGCATGACAAAATGAGGAACAACACTACAGGGGATGTTTTCCAGGAAGGAGCTGTTTGCCCTTGATGAAATGGCATAAAGAGAATAGAAGAACATTACAATGAGAGTGAATGAAACAGTAAAAATACACAAAAGAACTCACTGAAATACACTAGAAACTAAAAAAGTGAAATGAATGAAGCATATCGTAATACCAGGACTCAAGAGGACAATCTGTGTGTGAACACTCACCTTCTGCTCCCCCGTGACAGTTATTTAATAGGAAAGACAAAAAAACAACATTACATTTATGGTATTTTAAGAACTGCTTTGTTCGTGTTGAATCATAATCAGAGGCTGAACGCATTTGCTCTAAATTTGTTTTAACATTATAAGTAATTCTGAATTCAATAAAGGTTGATACATTTGAGGACACTTAATAGTTATCTTCCTTAAAACTCTCTTTTGGGTTTTTTACATTCTGTACTTACGTGTTTGGAAATGTTACAGCTCCTGGAGTCAACATTATACCTGAAAGAAACACAGCGATAGCACAGGTGATAACTAGGAGAAATTACAAGAACACACTTAGCACTTTTGGATAACGTAATATATATTCCTTTTACTGTTATCAGTATTTTGCAGTAACACATCACTGAGTAATGTACTGCAGTGACAAGTGCTTTAAGAAATTTGATGTTCAATAATTAAAATGCATTACTTGGTCACATCAGTAATTTGAAAGATCAGAATGGCCGATGATATAATTTAGGTTTCTTGTTGAAAACACTGATCCAGGATTCATTAGCTTGACTCAGGAGTTGAGGGTAGTGGGGGGAAACTAATTCTCACTGTTGTTTAGCTAGCTACACACCGACAAGGTTACTAATATACTGTTTGACTTCTGTCATTAGCCAACATTTGCTGTTGTGATTATTAAATTAATCAAAACCAGCAGAGAAAAAAAGACGTTAGTTTGTTGGTACATTAAAATTATGTTGCTCTACTGTGTTATCTGGGTTGTTTTACGAAAAAGCTTCCTATCTGGGGAATGAAAACATGAAATGGCCCTGTGCAGGAGCATAGGTCCTCTGAGGCTGAAAATGTGCACAAACATTGCTGTGCTTTCATTAGACGCAGAGGCGGGTGATCTTTCTCTACCACTGATTAAGGATAAAAGGTGAACCATACAGAATAGAAAAGAAGACATACAGATGCTAATTTAAATCAGTGGGGTTAACAAGTGGTCTTTCTAAATGGCCTAAAAAAAAGAAAATCTCTCATGATGTATTCAAATTCAGAATAAAATGGATTCAGATTTATTCAGAAAAGCCATTTAATATAGTGGAAGTCTACTTACACATCAAACCTTAAATTTTGTTTCTCTTCAAAGAAGAAATCCAGGACAAACTTCCTGACGAAATCTGGATTCCTAGTGTTATCGATTACCTCCGTCCTGCCAAACTAGAAAAATAGAAAAAAAGGTGATAATTGGTGCAAGTGTCAGCATTTGTTATTAAGCTCAGGTAGAGAAATTACACCTGAGAAAGAAAGAAGTTAAATTAATGAGATTGTGCAGCAACCAATTACTTTAACATTTCACACAGGTTTGAATTCCTAAATACAAAACTCCTTTCAAAAATAAGACCATACCGTGTCACACACAGCTTCATTGTATTATGTGCTAAAATCCTGTGTCACCAGGGACGCCAGGCTGATACATTAGATCCAGCAAACCCACTAGGTCCCAGTCCCAGTCCCAGCCTCCTCCTGGGCCATGCTGTCTCTCCATCTCCCTGACAATCACACCAGTAATCCCCCGGTGGACTGCCAGCCTCGCCTCCATGGCCTGGGCCGACAGCACCGTGTAATGAGCTATTGATCTTGGCACTGCCTCACTGCAGCCGCAATACCTTGACTCATGTCTTTAGTGCCCAGCGCACATAATCCACGCTATCAACAGTGTCCCCAGCCTATCCATTACCAAAGCCTCGCAGGGGAGTGTATTGGACCTCAGTACCTACCTGTCGTATCAACCCTAAGGCAAAATCCCATGATATTTCCTTGTAGTGTTTCTATTTTCGGGGTTGGAGGTCTTTGGTTCACTTACATGTTACTGGCTAATTGGCACTGGGGCATTGTAGCAGAAGCATAGGGAACTGCTTTGTTTCTGGGGAAGAGGTTTTTGGTTAGCCCTATGGAAAGTGATAAAAGAGAATCTGGAAGGAGAATTATTGATTGCAAACATATACATATGTGCTATACAACTGGCTTATTAAAGATATCCTTTATGCCTTTCAGAAGGACCATTTTTTCACACTTGATGTTAAAATTACAGTTTAACAATAACAGTGGTATAAAAAATAAATATTTGTGCTCCCCATGTGTGTAGTGATTGGATCTACTGCTATACAGTGTCTAAAAGACAATACAATTACTACAATTATTACAATTTACAAAATTGGCATTATTGTAGAGATTTTGCAGAGAATTGTTGCCTAGGTGTGTCTTAGCTTCTTTACTGATCATAATAGAACACAAGTGGAGCCCCAACTACAACATTTATTGTGTATTGATGCATTAATGTGATAGCACTCGTCTACAGCTTTTAGGTTACACCAATTCCAATATGTGGATGGGATAGTGTTGTTGTTCTCAGAATGAAGAATGAAGTGGCCCTGAAGTAGCACGAACTTGGTAGTTTTATGTGGACAGAGAACCCAGATTAATATGTATACATGCTTAGAATAATTCAAACAGCTGATAACTAATGGTGCAAATAATTCCAAGGTTTTGTCTTTAGCTTGCTGTTCTCAGCTGAGGGTGTGCGCAAAGGAGTCAGCACCGTCACAATGGCTTGCTATTGCTTGTTGTCGAGACTGATGCTCTCACTACATTAATCGCAATAAAATATATTGATTCCACATTTGCTATTTTAAACTCTGGCGTGACCAGGGTTTTACTTCGATTTCAGAACATAGACAGAGTTGTGTTTCTGATCAGAAAACAATTTAGTGCACAGCCTGATGCAGCTGGAGCCGTAAATGGGAAGACAAGAAGCACAAATAACACTTACCTTATGTAAACCACTAAAAAAAGAAACGGGATGGAATATGGACTAGTTGGGGACATCAGGTTTCCACCTCACAAAGAACCTTGAGGATATGATCATATGATATAACAAATTCTCTTTTCACAGACTGATTGCACTTACAAATTACATATCAAGTATTGTCATAATGAAAAACATGATATCAACAGCAAACAAAGGATTTGTCAGGTTTCCATTGATGTGCAATTATCTGCTCACGGTGTTGAGATGTGCACGGCTGACAGCAAGGTGTTTACTCTGCTGATTGCAGTGCTATTCATGCCGTGTGTTTGATTAAGCTTTGTCACATGGCACAAAAAGGTGTGAGGTGTCTTGAAGTGAGGTGATCAGCGATCACTCTCACTGACGCCTCAGTGTTGACTTTGAATTTCCAAAAGGGTAAATAGACCAACTGAAGACAGAATGGCATAGGGAAAAAAGATGAAGAAAATGACATGAAAATGTGAGACATACTGGGGGGGAGGGGGGGGGGAGAAAAAGGGGAAGAACTTCAAAAGAGCAGTAATGAAAGGAATATTTAATCAAACTGAACACCTTATTTTTCCCCTAGCCCTGAGTCCTGATGTGAATTCCCTTTATTTAACCTCCGAAATCTATTATAATGAGATCCTTTTTATGTATTTATGCTTTAACCTCTATTGTTAATTCATCAATGGACGTCAGTTAAATTTAGATTTTTTTCCCAATAATAGTCAATTTTAGACAGTGGTTACACTTGTGTGAGCAAGTGAAGAGGTTGACACTTTCAATTTTCTACAACAACGTTTCTCAGGGGGTTGCGCGGAGTTGCCTCTGGACTTCATCTTAATAGCCTGCTCTCTTGGAAAAGTATCTTGAAGTTAATACTCACTATATAGAAAAATACACACATACTGGGCAGACAGGTTACCAGAAATATTGGCTCTTTTATTGGAGAACAAAAAGTTTCTTAACTCACCTCCCTCCACTCTTTGGTTCCCACAGCTTGAATATACAACACAACCACTAGAAGGAGAAGAAGCCAAATGGGGAAGCATGAAGAAAAGAAGAAAAAAAGGAAGATGTGAATTTTTCATTAGCCTGGTGGTTTATATGTCTTGGCACCTGCAGGAGTAGAGTGAAATTAAAACACTCAAGGAAGGAAATCAGTGTGATCCACATTTTTTTTTCCAGTAGATCAGGCTCAGATAGAAAACAATATCAAGACTTCCTAAATAAAAAAAACAAACAAAACACATTTACAAAACCACTGTTAGAATGAGGAACTCAGTACAATTAAAGAATAATCATTAAGGATATTAGAATAATTAAACATGAAAATGACACTATTCACCCTAAATAAGGCAAAATACTAGTGCAGCTAAATATCAGACATTGTGCTATGTATCTCTGCTGAAGTAACCAAGTGTCAGTCTCTATAATTCCAGACATAATTGCTGTCTAATGTATAAAGCATTATTCCAAAAGCCAAATAAATTGTATAGTCTGGTCCTCTGTCCTCCCAAGAAAATCAACATGGACTACCTGTTATTTGGTCAGGCATGCAGCATGACGTTATGAATGGTAATGTCAGTCAGTTGGACCACTGTTTTGATCGAGACTGAAATGTCTCAGACTGATGAAATTCAGAACACTCATGGTCCCAGGAGAATGAATCATGATGTTGACATGTTTGGTCCAGAATGGCTCAACAGCTACTGGATGGATTGTCACTAAATCTAGGGCAGACATTCAGTGTCATGAGAATGACATCTAGCTCCACCTGCAGAACAAAACTTTAATTTAAGCAATGCAATATCTTTATTAGTACATCTCCAATATAGACTCTCTGTCAGGTTCTCCTTATAATCAGCTTTTATAAAGCTGTTAGCAGGGCTTGCATATGTAAAACAAAAATAGTCTTAGTTAATAAAGCTAAGTCCCACCTTGGGCGCTCTATCTACTCATTAGGCTTAATATCCTGTTTAAATAATCCTACTGTGTTGTACACCAAACCTCACATTTGTCTACTGATGAGAAGTCTTACTGTGAGAACAACTGTCCAGACATGCAACAGAGCAGGTGCAACCAAACTATAACCCACAACTTTATCACGTTAGGATCAAAAACACATACCTGCATGCATGAACATACACTCAGTAAATGCTCTTATGGGATGTATTAATAATTGGCCAAGTGCTGTCGTTTCTGTCTAGACGGATACCATCAGCCAGTGTTTGCCTCTTGAAGTTTGGACATTAGCTCTAATGAACTTCAGACTGTCTGGACAGGCAGACGATTAAAACCACATTTTCCCTTCTAATGAGCAATTAACAAAGGGAAGAGAACAGAAAGGACAGCAGGCAGAGCCCTTTTTAGACATGCTTTCTTTAGCTAAGAACAATCTTTTCTTTGTCAGATTGCTAATCATACAGAGAGCATACAGTGTTCAATCTGTGAATAACACGTTAGCCTCTAATTAAGTTACAACTTTCAAACATGGAAAATACACATCAGGAATAAAATCTGTTTCCAACAATTGAAATAATGATCTTCAAGAGAGACTTCACAGAAACCTGTTGCTTTCCCAAGGTTGCAGAGGAACACTACCTCAGCCAACAGTGGGCTCAGTCTATTCCACATTGAGGTTATATCAGTGTCGGCCATGTCCAAAGAACCTGAATGATTGCCTGCTTTATGGAAAGTGACTGAGAAAGGAAGAGCCCATCTGGTCGCCCACAGAGCAACCAAATCACAAGGCAATTCATTGTCGCTCTGAACCCTACTCCTGACCAAAGTCTGGCTGCAGCATGAGTACCCAGGTGACTCTGAACATGAATGAATCAGAATTGAATATAAATTACATTACATTCTCACATGGATCCACAGCTTAGCATTATACAGTAAAGCGAGTGCTGCAGTGGCACAGCAAAAGGAAGACTTTGGCTTTACTTTACTTTAGTTCATTTGGCAGACGCTTTTATCCAAAGCGACTTACAAGGAGACACAAGCAATTACAATTC
>JAUYWH010000025.1:3967529-3991288 GCA_034779795.1 Ctenopoma multispine | reverse complement strand
GTGTGTGTGTGTGTGTGTGTGTGTGTGTGTGTGTGTGTGTGTGTGTGTGTGTGTGTGTGTGTGTGTGTGTGAGAGTTAACAAGACAGAAGACAGACATGCAAAGACCGATGCTGGTGGGGACATGTTGAAACATGTAGGCGAGACGATAAAAATACTGCTGCACCATGCCTTCATCTATGAAAATGTGTTTGACAATAAAGTCATCAAGGTGACAAAGTCTATGTCACCTTTAATGACCCAAAGTATTGTTTCATGGTTGTGTGCTTGGTTTTATTTGATCAGCCAACTGCATTTAGATTTTAAGGTTTCCTAAGGGAAGCCTGATGAAGCAGAAAACTTTGAATATTAAGCATTTAACTTTAAATATTACTTGGTGGAGGTGGCTCTTATATCCTCTCTAAACTTCTGGTCTAAACAGATAACACAGGCGCAACACAATGTGATGCTATAGAAAACCACCAGGAAAGCTTTCACTTGTAATAATACAATTTTTAAGAAAGTATTGTGGGCGAATACAAGCATATACCTCCTGCACCTGTGGAGGTGGGGTGCTCTGTGTTTTGTTTTGATGTCACAGGGGAACTTTACCTTGTATTAAAAACGTATGAGTTTTTTTAAAAGGTCTAGTGGTAAATGGCTGTGTTATATAAAGTTATTAAGCTTTTATTAGAGCCAGTCAGGTCAGATGGAGCGGTTCACAAAGTGGTGCAAAATTACAGTTTATATAATTATATTGTATAAAATATCAAGAGGTCAGATCATAAAAGCAAGATTGTCAGGACCCCAAGAAGGTTTAATATAGAATTGGACACAGGTTAAGATCAGCCAAACCAATTTATTAGTCTAACTTTACTTTTAATATTGTTTAGCCAACCATAGGTACCTACTGCACACATTCAGATGTGTTCCTGTTCCCCTCCTCAGATACAGATTTATGCAAATGTTTCAATTGAAAAACTCCACTGCTGCGCATTAAATTCTGAGTCTCTACTTTTCCTTTCCCATGTGTGTTTCTTAAGTTTCTTAACTTATAATTGTTAACAGTGTATATCCTTAAGCACTGTCAGAGGCTGGTGAGAAACATTTCGTTTGTTTCTTGGACTGAAGGAAAGACTCATGCACCACCGCCCCCTTTTGTCTGTACTGGTTCGGCCCCAATAACTCCTCAGGCTGCCCTGGCATCTGTGGCCAGTCACATAAGGGCCTCAAGATCAGAATGGGTGAGGCGTTAGACAGCTGTGCTCTGCAGCTGTGATTTGTGCAACTCATTTAAAGCCAGACCATCTGGTTGATTTGGGATAACATTTGTCTGAGAAAGCTCTCAATAGTACCACATTGCTTTTTCATTCAGAAGCTTCTGCACTTATTGGTAAAGGCAGTAAGCTTTAGTGTCAAAAAGCCAAAAGAGATAAACACTAAAAACTTTGCAACAAGCAGTTTGGATTACCAGGTGCAGAGATGTACTCCCTTAAATGTTCTCTACACAGCTCTTTGGCTTTCTGTAGTATTTTCACAAATGCTTTCAGTTGTGTTGTCATGTTTCAAACTAAAGCAATTTTTGGCATTTTTATATTGGCCTGCCTGGAACACTTCTCGCTCTGATGGCTGTGTTTAGTGACAGCACTTCTAAACATCAGAGAAGCTAAAAATGATTTTTATGTTATTTTGGATTTTAACACAGTTTTAGCTGAAGGTTTTTGTCCTTATATGTGACAGTTAATCTCTTGTGCAGTAACAAGCAGTTGAATTTGATTAGTGATAGTGTACAGTACAGAACATCTACAGAACTGGCCCATTTTCACTTTCTGACAATAGCCCGCACCATATTCATTTTCCATCTGTCATTCTTAACGTATGATGCATATCTCACTTCATGTCTTAAAACTGACATCAATCTGTATGTTTTATCTGTCTAATTTCTTCACTTAGCAAGGTTTTATGCTTTTAAAACTAAACCAATTCTAAAAAACAAGCTAAATTATGAACATTTTGAACATCTGGAAATGAAGGAAACCATTCAAATCACTGTTTAAAATGACATTTGTATCTAATTCTGTCTCCCTCAACCGCAACTCCAAAATAATGGCTGGATTACATTCTAAGTCAACACATTTTTGATTGAATTATTAGAGAACATAATCTGGATGCCAGTATGTTTCCAACACTAAATATACAATTTGCTATTGTAAACATAATAATTATAAGAAGGCAGGATTTTTCCACACTGGTGTCTTAACTTGTCTTTAGCCATGGCACAGCAGATTGTCACCGGGAACCAACAGCTAGTGGCAATGATGATGCTACAGTGAGTGTGCCAAAACCTGAACTGGCAACACAGATTAAAAGAAGACCCACCCACTAACACTAGCAGCATTAACCTAAAAATGTATATGTATGTATGTATGTAAATGTATATACACACACTGACACTGTGAAATGTCAGTCATTTGCCTGCAGCACTATTTAAAACCTTCTTTAATCAATGCCAGACACTAGTATTCTGTATGTAAGGTGTTACACAAGTGCAAAAATATTTGATAAGTGTGGTGTTTGCTGGACATCTTCACAAGACCAAAACTGCGGCACGGTCCCAAACAGGCCCGTGGAAAACCAAGTTGACCCTTATAGACCAGAATACTGTACAGGTAAATTCATGACCACTGAAACGGAGCGTGGCAAATGTTAACAAATGTTCATTAAACAGCTATAAAAGAAAAACTTAAAAAATGTCTAGCTTCTGCACAGAGCGCTCCAGCACCTTCCAGTACATTAGACTATCTAATGCCAAGGCTCTGACAGAAACACTGGAGCTAATGTCTAACTCTACACTCTGAGCTACCTGGGAGTTGAAACAATGTTCACCCCGTACTTGTCACGATTTGTGCAGTTGAAGTATTTATAATTGTGTTCCATGTTCTATGCTCTAGTTAAAAATTAACAATTGGTATTTTTAATTTGATTGCATGTGGCAGTTTATGGAAATTGGTCTTGGTATGAGCGGAATTATAACCTCAGAGATTAGAATGGATGACGAGCAGGCTGAATTCAATGAGACAAGACATCTTAATTTAATTTGTTACTGTGTTTAAGGATAAATAATGTACGTTTTCCTATTTGCTTAGTTTATTACATTCAGGATCATGCAAAGCACTGACATCTGACACAACTGCTGCCCCTGAGATCTTACTCTTGGCGAGTTGTTGTTTAATTCATTAATATACTAGAAAGGGAGCAGGAGATGCAGTTATAGGCAGGATTTTTTCAAACCCTACCATTGTCTTCCAGCACTGACATCTTCCTTCACCTTTAATTCCATCGCCTGTCATTTTTCTACAGCCCACACTGAAGTTTAGCCAGTGTCACACCATGACCTTTCTCCAACCTTGACTTTTCTGGCCTTAGTCTCGTCCATGTTCTTCATTCCCTTTTCCACTCTTGTACTTTATCAGCTTTGTAGTCAATCATTGATAGCTCTGACCTTCAGGATTATTTACCAGTGCAAAACCCAGAGGAGGGAAGAATGCCATTAATTATGTCTTACTGCTTTTCTTGCTGTGAGGAAGCAAAATGCTAATACTGATTTATAAAAAAAATTAAATCACACACAAATAAATAACAATGCAACAGAATGCATTCCCCAATGTGAAAGCATTGCAGTAAATAAATATAGGTGATTCATGGATAAATGCTGAAACTGGCTGGAAAATCAATTATTCTAGTAATGACTCACATTTTACACCATATTCAGACACAATAAAAAAAAAAAATCCAACATACCAGGATCTGACTTGGAGAATGTATCCACATCCAGTAGACTCCTGTGAAAAACAAAAAGGTTTCTGAGTAAAAATACATAATTTTTAACCTTTTTATCATTTTAGGCAACGCTGTGATAAGTCAGTTTGAAATGTTTGGTTTCAAACCGCAGCAGGCAAACTAAATTTGAAACATCCACACTCTGGACATAGGCTTTTTTGGGGAAAACCAACTCATGTTATTTCTGAGAGTTAGATGAGATGCTTGGAAACCTGTAGCCTGCCTATGTGCAAAGATAAAAATAATAAGAATCTGCCTACCTTTGCACAAGACAGTTTAGTCTAAGTGTTGAAGTCCTTCTACTAGGGTCAGTTGTTTCCAGACTTTATATTAAGCCAAAGCTGTAGCATTTATAACTTTGGTACCACCATCCAATAATTAAAATCCATTTTAAATACTGGTTTTATACAAGTTCCTGGTCTGTCAAAGTCAGATGTCTCGTCACTGTCTGATCCCAGGAAGGAGTGTACATGAGCAACAGCCATTCATTATTCAGGAGCGGATTGGAAAGACAGTCGACACACCACCAGAAAGGCAGGCTGACAGTCTGCAAAAGCCTCGACTGAGTTTTGCTGTTTACTCAGTCAGTCAGTGAGCAGAGCAGCCAACCATAGAGCTAAGGAGTCATCCCACCAAACGGTAAATTCACACACAGGTGCACAAGTGCTGGGTTATTTTTTAGTTATATTGATTTAATTGTAATAACTCACTGTATTTCAGATGATTATTACCACGTTTTATGGCAGTATATTAAGATATATAACGTATAATGGCAATGCAGCTGCACACAGCACAACCTGATGTTCTACAGTACAGCAGGAACAATTCACCTGCAACATCGATAGTCAACCACAGCGTGTCTGAATATCGGTGGTAATATTCTGGGTGATCCTTCTGTGATGCAGACAGGAGGCAGCTGATGGTATTAACCATTCACAGAGAGCAAAGGGCATGAGAATATAAAAGGTCACACATGGGAGAGAAACACATTGAGGGGTCTGCTAATACAACCTAATGCACCTGCGTGAGTGTGTCATTGATAGATAGAAGGATAGAAAGAAAGATTGCTAGACAGAATCATTGGACTGCCACCTAAATAATACTAAAAAGTATATTTAATGTTACTAAAATGCACGTTTGTCACACGTCAAATGTTTCACCACGGTGGTCAGTCAAAATGTTATATGAGGAAAAAAAAAAGTCACGTGATGCAGGTTACATTACTTTTAATTTGGGTTTCTCTCCATCAGCTTGATCTGGGAGTTACACCTTACCTGCACGACACGGTAACTTCAATTTTAGTTGCAGGGACTCTTGTGTTGAGAGGATCGAATTCCCCTATTGATGCCATCATCTCGACTCAACACGCTAATAAGCATCCGCAAAGAAAGAAGGAGGGAAAAAGAAAAAAAAAAAAAGAACTGATCATTCGCAACAGGATCGTGATTGCAGTAAATCCATTGTCGAGTTGTCCCTCTGATTTGTGGCGAGGAGGAGAGAGCAGCGGAGGATGGAAAGAGACACGGACAGACCCACAGACGGAGTGCGAGCCAGTGAAAGTTGTGAGGCAGATTTAAAGTTCATCCATCCTTCACGCGTTAACGGTGCGCTCCCCATGTCTGTCCTGTGCGGAGGAGGAGGAGGAGGAGGAGGAGGAGAGCGCAGCCAACCGGAGGCACCGGCAACAACACGGTGCTGCGTCTGTCCCCCCCCCCCTTCTTCCCTCTTCTATCTGTGTGTCGTTTATTAACGTCCACGTAGCCGCCTGTTACTATTAACACCACTGCTCGTTGAGTTTCTCTGTATGTGCATCTTCGGTTCTGCTGCCTCAAGGAATATCAAGTTATTTAACTCGTTAATCAGAAAAATGTCTTTAAACGCTGTGCAACTACTTTGTTTTATTGGGTTCTGTGTCACTGAAAACTTGATTTCATTGTATTTTGCTTTGAATTTTAAAAATGTAATAAAGAAACAGGAGCCTAAGGGTGATAACATGCTCAAAACTTCTCTCATATGGTTTTAGTTTGAGGACTAAATGCAAATGTTATTAAATTTCCCTCTGCCTTCACATCCTCCTGTGTTTTTTCCAGCTAGAGGCGAGTTGATTATGCATGTGGTTCTCAAACTAAGTCAGACATAAAGCGGGAATAACTGTAGGATATATATTAAAGAGTTTATGGGATTGGTTAACACTCAATAGACCGACATCACTGTTAAAACAGGGTCAGCTAGTACCATTGTTATTCGTTGTGTTGTACAGAAGCGAGTAGTTAAGGTTAACAGAAACATCTAGGTTACAACAGTCATCATGTTTTCTCAACCTTAACACGCTGAAGTTACCATCACCGCACACTAATGTGTGGAAAGAAAGAATTTTTAAACTGTCATTTGTTACAGTTTTCTCATGGCATTAACAACCAGCTTTTGCTGAATTGACCAAATTCACGGTTGTCTTCTGGCAGTATGTAGTTGGCTTGATGAATTTACACTTGCTGACACACACACACACACACACACACACACACTATAAACTGCAGCAATGTACAGTAGAACCTGCTGTGTACACTTTACACTATGTGAACATGAAGGTGACATATGTAATAAATAAAGAGTGGACAGGGAGCTGAGGGTCAGTAAAGGCCAATAGAGACTCCTCTTCTTTTTCTTTTTTACCTCTGGGTCCTGTGGCGGTTTATTCTAGCGACAGCACTGAAAGACATTTTATACAGCTAACCTTAGAACAACAATCTGACTTATTGCATATGTGGAAACTAAAACAATAAAAGCCTATCAGACACTATTCACCTGTGGAAACCCTGAACAAGAAACGTTATCCCATCTTAACTTGTGCTTCTCCTCCCCCACCCTCCTCCTCTCCCTGCTTCTCACACTCAAGCCCAGACTCTTATTGCTCACCTTGAATAAAAGGGATGGTTACATCACATACTGCATATATTCACTGGAGCAGGTAATCAAACAGTCGGGCTGGCACACCCACGGTCAATTAGCCTAACAGGAGAAACAAGCTGTCATCTTCTAATGAGATGTCTGCGCTTCTAAATCTGGAAGGACTACTCAGTAATTTTCTATTAATCAGCTCTCCCGAGAGCATCATGACACAATCTTTAAAGCCTCCCACTGGGACCTCATGACCCGAATAACATTTCTGAGCTTCTGCAAAAAATAGCTGCTTTTGAAATGTTGTATTTTTGGAAAACAATGCTAAAAAGGTCTTCAGAAATCCTACAAACGCAAGAGGAGTGTGTGAAAATGTGCAAGGACAAGCAGTACAAAGAAAGGAAGTGTTCGTGTTATGTCTGAGATTACAAGAAGTTTCAGAATAGGAGGAATAGGAGGAAGCAAAGACCATGACAACCTGTATGTAAAATATACAGGCTAAATCACTGTGTATCCAGAATAGACCCACCTATGGATAGGTTCAGAGGTAATGAACAGTGAGCGGTACTGCATGAGTTCTCTCCCACCAGTAATGATAAATAGATGCTGTGTGGAGCTATGTGCCTGTGTGTCTGCACACACACGTGTCATATGTCTGTGCGTCTGTGGGCAGATCCACTCAATTTTGCAGCTGATCAGGCAGAAATTCAAATTTATGGGAAGAAAAAAAACAAACAGCAGAAACAAAAATGGGGAGTGAGGCAGAAACAAAGGAAGAAAAAGATGACGAAAATATGAGAGAGAAGAAAGAAAAGAATGAGAAACATAAAGAGAAAAGACTAATTATTTACCCAATTGCCAGTCTCTCATCTGTGGTTGGTTTATATGAAGAGCACATGTGGTGGGATGATGTAGTGCACAGGGCCTTGTAGTGTGTGTGCATTTAGAGTTGGCAGCTAATTATCGAAGGAGGAGAATCCTGCTTTTCCATTTCACTGCAGAGCAAAGGAGTTGACAAACAGGTGAAAGCCTCAAGCTTGAATGTAAACAGCAAACTCCTCTCTTCATGGGTATTTTTGCCTTCTCCATTTCCTTCCTTTATTACCTTTACTGATCAACCCGACGTCACTGTGCTCTGAAACAGTTCCCACACAGAAGTAATCAGTGTCAGTAATACGAGAAGTTGGGGTCTTATTTATTGCTTTAGAGAAAGCAGTGCACGTTTGCTTAAGTTGTTATTTTTGCTTTGCTGCTTTACTTTTTAACTTTATGATAGTAAAGTTTATTTATTATAATTTAAGTAAAAAATCTAAGCTGTCTAAAGGAGAAAAACAACTTGTTTTGAATCTGAGGCCTAATGGAAAAAAAAAAATCATTTCATTGCAAAAACAAGAAGAAGAAAGGATCTGTTCATAAGAGGTAGAATTTTAGCTTGGGCTTGCTTGATTATGGAAAAATTAACCGTTTCCATCCTCTGCCCAATGCTTTTTCACCAAATACCCCAAACTAAAGATATTCTAATCAACTTAACGGAACATACAGAGAGTTAAACACGACATGTTTCTTTTGCAAAGACATCATTTATAATGACTGTAGAGTTTTGTGTGCCTTATTCGATTTTGTGCATTGATGTGATCAATAGACACACAATGAAAAATTCTATAAACTGGGTGTGATTAGATAATTGTATAGCACTGTACGGATACTGGCTTTGTATAGGTCATAGATTCATTTACCCACATCTTAATGCAAAAGGCTTTGTGTGACGCAATGACTCAAAAGTATAAATTAATTAAGTAATTTTGACAAAATATCTGCATAGTAATAATTATTTTGAACATTGATTTTTAATGCTTGATTTCATACTGTATTTTATATATCCTGTGAACAGCAGCTTGTTTGACTTCTGCTGGATTCACAACTCTCACTGACACGTGGCAGCGATGACAGTCATATCAACTAACAAATATACACAGACATGCTGATTATTGCAAGAGAAGCACACATTATAAAGTATATACAGTATATGTGTCTGTAGCTAATTCTAAAAGAAAGTAAAGTAAAATGGAAGGAATGGTGACAGAAACCCTTGTATGAGCCAAGCAAAAGAGTAAATTGATAAGTTGGTTTCTACTTTGCTTTTGTATTTCGGTTTGTGTCTAGTCTTGGCAAATATGACCATTTCCAATTTCCAGCTCAACTCAGTTTGAAATGCCTTTGATGATGTGACAGCATATTTGATTTGCAGGGCTCGTGTCCGAATGCCCCAAAGTCAGCACAAGCACTGCCAACATGCAGCCTGTGATCAGCTGTAGCAGCATAATACAGAGGAGACAACTGGAAATACAGATGACCATGCTGGACATTCAAAAAAACATCTGAAGCATAAACAGAGAGAAATACTGACGCAGTGGGACAACCATCTCAGTGCGTCCATACATGAGGTAATTTACCCACGACTGATTCCGTTTCTGATGATGATGATGGTACTAGACACTTCACTCAAGGTCACCACTCTTCACTGAGCCAAGAAGTAGGAATCAAAACATCCACACACCTGCACAAAGGCTTTATAGGAAATGTGCTTTGTAGCTTCTACATGCCAGTTTTTTTCCTTTCAATTGCAAAGGCTGCGTAGTGAAAGTGACAGGTTTCCTATATTACAACTAATTTGTAACTATAAAGGGAAAACACCTCTGTACTAAAGAGCAGTCTGTACTACGACTATAGCAGCTTTGATGAAATGCTCTCCTCTAGTGTTCAGTTCAGAGCACTGCAACTCAACCCCATTGTATTGAAATTTGTTTAACTATATCTATATATAGATATAGATACATTTCCAGCAACCATTAATAGACTGTCAGGAAAAATTGGTACAGAGAGGAGAATTAATTAACTTAATTAATATTTATGAGACTGTAAGCATGAACAAATCAAAACAAGCTATTCAACCTGAAAAATGTTAAAGTATATAGTATTGTTCACTCTCAAAGGTTTTAAGTTGTTTCTTCGTTAGCTTACTTTGGTAATGAATAGAGTTTCCTTCCTAAGCAATGGTGGAAGCTTAAGATCATCATGTGTAGGGAAATGTGTACTGTACTGAAATCACTGAACTGTATATTTCATTACCATATTACCACTACCAGGCTTTATTCATTTTGTTAAATGAAAAGGGAACAATGGGGAAAAACAGCAAGTGAAAAGAAAGTGAAGGCTGAGGGTGATACGTCAGCGAGAATAAACACAAATAATGAAAACAAATCTTTCTGTATTGGTTAAGATGAGAAAACTAGAAAGTATAATGTGGAAAAAAAAAACCAAAAAGTTTCTTCTTTTTGTGTTTCTCATACTAAGCTGTTTAAGAAAAAAACAAGGTAACCTGAGCAAAGTCAAAATGGAAGCTTCAAAAGGTCGTCCAACACTAAATCACCCATGTGACGGTGTGGACTTATTATTCTTGGGTATTCTAATACTTTTGAATAGATGTATTGAATTTTGTATTGGCAAAACTCAGATGAGAATTGTTCTTTGTCATTCTGGGTTAGTAATGTGTTTCTGCGTCATAAAAGCCGATCACTGAGGTGGGAAAAGCCTGCAGTTCCTTGAATGTTTTCCTTGAATCTTTGGTATCTTCCTAGATAAGTTTGTCGTCTCATCAGAGAAGATTGTATTTTGCATTACAGGAACTTCAGAAGATACAATTTGTAGTTAAACTGTTTGCTTACGTTGCCTTTATTTTTTTTCATTACATTTTGAAGATGTGAAAGTTTTTAGTATGAGATATACACACACAAAAAAAAAAGACAAAATCAGGAGATAATCAAAATGTTCTTTCACAGCACTGTGCTGTACCTGAAAGAAAAGGCTTTCCAGCTGAAGGAAATTCAATTGCTTCCACACAGATCCTTGTGTTTATTGGCATCTTCCTATTGTCTCAGTTATGGACTGAAAGAGCCCACATATGGTTCATGCAAATATGTGGATGAGAATGACAACACCTGGCCCAGCTGGCACCAACATGTCTCCCCGGTGAACATACTCCACGTGCGCTCAGGGAGAGAATCGAGCTCAGCGTACAAGGTGATGCGTGCTCAAAAAAACTGAACTCTCAGAGCATTTCAACCGTGTTTCTAGTAAAACATGACATCTGTGGAGCAACATCTATCGCTACAGGCAACTTATTGCATAGAAGGAGCAATGTTTTGTCCAGCATTTTCAGTAGTATTGCTCTCTGGATGAAGATGTTGATAAAGTATCATAAATATAACGATGTATACAGGCATGCTCAGCTAGAATTTTGTCCATCTAGTCAGCTGTGGTGGTTTTGAGGAGACGGAAACGGAAGCAAATGGAGTCGGCCTTCTCTCCTCGTCTGCCATGCAAGTGCATGTACCATTCTGGTGTTAAATGTCCTCCTGTTTGGGTGGTTTAAAAAAAAACTTTAGTGCCCACCTCTTTTAATAAATAACAGAGCCTTTTATAAAAATACAGTCTGAATAGATGCAAATCTTCATAAGGAATTAATGGGTTTAGGTTTAACACTCCAAGTTCAGGTAGAGCTGGAAAGTATTAAGAGAAGAGCGACAGTCTCTGGGATTTTCATTAAAAACTCTTGCAGTTCACTCTTATTCCATCAGATGGCACCCTCAGACAGGCTCTTGATAACTGTCCCCTGAGATGGAACAAGCTTAGAAATACTGTGTTAAACAAATTTACTGCAAGGTTGCAAGACACATATATTACACGAGGACACACATAAGCTCCTCTTACTCTCAAGACTGAGATCACCCTGTCCTCATATCAGCCAGCACCGTCCGCCTCGGACTGTTTTAAAATACACACACACAGTAATGCAGACATTCCCACTCAGAATTCACCAAACCCACATCTCCGTCTCTCTGTCCGTTTTGCTGGTTGTCTCTGTAAAAAACACCTATCATTCGTCAAGAAGCGTCCGCTCGCTGTCTATTTTCTCCCACTGACATGTCCTCACCTCAGCAGCTCCACTGCACCTTCTGCTCACACTCTGCCAATTTTAGCGCACATACACACATTGTCAATACTGGCACATACAAATCCCCACACAATTGCACATGTGAAATGCACACAGACAGCTTTTCAACTCCCCTGCTGCTGCTGCTGCTGCTGCTGCTAACAGATGACAGGAGGCCGTGGGATGAAGAAAGATGTGGAAGCATGGGGCAAAAATACACGTTTGTTTAGACAGTATCCAGATGTGCCGTGTGTGCACAGTGCAGACAGAGCATACCGAGATCATTATTAGTCAGATTTCTATGTAAATAGCAAAGAATTGAGATATAATAAATTAAAGAATATGTTTTTGTTCAGCTGCTGCTCATTTATTTTGTCAAACTAATATCCATCCACGTTGACCAAATTTGAGTCTACTGATCATCACATGCAACAGTCTCTTCTGTCTTTTCCTCCACTAAAGCATACACTCTCTCACAGACCAGTCTTGGCCTAGTTTTCCATGAATATGCTAGCTTGAGGGCAGATGCTCTTCTCCCCAGAGTGAGTAACAGAGCTTTTAATGGATAGACAATGAAGGCTTCAATAGTTAAGGCAACATCTGGCTCTGGAAAAAAAAAAAAAAAGAGTTTTGAATAGAGAACACACAGGAAGTGAGTGCTGTAACGCACTCTGCTGTAGAGCAGTAACTTAATGCTTTTCATGTGGAGATTGTGTAGCATTCACCCATTGCACAATGGCTGATTACTATATTTTGAATTTCCTGAGCTACAAGGGAAAGATTTGATTAGCCTCAGCCGTGCTAGTAGTGGGACTCTATAGATATGAGTGACATTTGCCGGGTCTGTTGGTCCATCACTTTGGTCCACAGCGCGTTTCAATAACTTAACATTTAATGCATTGCTGTGCAGGTTTGTGCAGCTTCTTCAGATCTACGACTTCTCATCTAACACCACAAACATGCCAAAGATTGCCACCTTGATGAATTCCAATCCTAACTTTGCTTAATAACTGCTAACTTCTTCCTCTAGTGCAATTGTTAGGTCAGAATACTTGTCCATGTCTAATACCTGTAGATGTTAAATTATGTATATCTAGCAGACAGCTTCAGCCAAACCAACTTACAAGGGAGGAACACATACAGAGGAGCAGCTTGAGGTTCAGTGGCTTGTTCAGGGCTGCTTTGACATGCGGCCGGGAGGAGCTGAGAATCGATCCACTGACCCTGTGGTTCACTTGTTAATGCTTTGTATTCACAGCTCAGACTTGGCGGTAGCTGCTTGCTAGCATGCTAACACGCTAAAGTTAAAGTAAAAAAAAAATTAACTGCATAATATCAGCACTGTTAGCATTTTCATTAAGAGCACATTAGCATGTTGGTGTTTGCAAGGCTCTAGACTCTGGATGTCATATTGGAGCATATTTTTAAAAAACTAGACCCTTTGGTTCCAAAAAGGAAAAAAAACCACATGGTTATTTTCTATGTACAAAATATGCATAAAGTGGTATAATTATGATTTCACATGTGCTAAAGCAGGTGGATGTGCACACCTGTGACAAAAACATGTTCTAACATGTTTTTTGGATATTTGCCTGTGTGCATATACATGAATACATTTCACGTAGTTTTGGCGGATTGATTTAAGAAAATGAAGCGACAGGGTTATTTTGATCTCACACTGAAACGAACATTTGTTTCCCGGGTCGCAACGTGTCAACGCAAACGCTCACTGTGAGCTCACACGTGAGTGGATGTGTGTTGGTAGAATTTCACATTCAAGGTGAAAAGAGGCGGAGACGCTGCCGCTGCCGCTGCCGCTTCAGCCGCTTCCGCCGCTGCCGCCGCGCCCGTGTGCGTGAACGCTCTCCATCGCTGTCATCAGTACAACATCAGCATCTTCCGGGGGGCGCGCAGAGGAACAGGAGGAGGAGAGAAAGAGAGAGAGAGAGCGTGAGTGAGGGAGAAGAGACATACTGGATAAAGGCTACGACAAAACCATGATGATAATGGAGTCGATGTGGTGGAGGATGTCGGATTTACGGGAAAGGACTGTTGAAATTTGACAGTGGGCTCGGGTTGAAACCTGTTCTCGATGTGTTTGTATTTCGTCGTTTGATTTCTTCATGCTGCGTGGACACTGAAGGCGAGCAGAGGAAGGGGAGCACCCCCGGATGCCTCGGAAGGTAAAATTGGGGGGGTCCACTGCTGGCGCTACGGGCAAACAAGACGCATCTCATCTCACGGATGGTAATAAAGGACATCCAGAAGATAACAGTGTACTGATGGATGATGATGAAACACAGCTTTAACCCCCTCCACCCGACGACTGTGAAATGAAGAAAATCCCATTCTGATGGATTTTTCCTCATCATTCATGGTGTAGCCCCAAGGAAACGAGACTTAGACAGCAATGTTGAATCACTGGTCTTGGTAAATTATTCATTAGTGGCATAGCTTGGTTATTATTGAGTATTGCTTCAATGTAGCATTTGCCCACCATTTATTTTTGCAATGTTTAGCCTTGTAAGATCATACACATATTTGCAGTTTAAATTTTTTATCGAGTGGTTATGTAGGCCCATTCAATAGCCTCTAACAGCCACACAAGAAACAGCCAAAGTGGGTAGAATATTAGCGCAGGAGAGGTTTGATATAGAGAAAGAAAAGAATATACTGATTGTCGAGCTGTCTGGGAAATTTATAAAGATTTTATTAGTGGTAGTTTAAAGACGAGCAGGACGTGGGAGAAGGGAAAGGTATAAGAAAAAAAACAAACAAACTAAACACAAACCAAACATGTTGCCTTCTCAAGAAGCCTCCAAGATCTACCATGACAATTATATGCGCAACTCCCGGGCCATCGGGGTGCTGTGGGCCATCTTCACCATCTGCTTCGCCATCGTCAACGTGGTGGTGTTCATCCAGCCCTACTGGATCGGCGACAGCGTCAACACGCCGCAGGCCGGCTACTTCGGCCTCTTCCACTACTGCGTGGGCACCGGGCCGTCGTCCAGCCGGGAGCTCAACTGCGTGGGCAGCTTCTCCGACTTCAGCTCCATCCCGTCCGGAGCCTTCAAGGCGGCCTCGGTTTTCGTGCTGCTGTCCATGGTGCTGATCCTCAGCTGCATCGCCTGCATGGCGCTCTTCTTCTTCTGCAACACGTCCACCGTTTACAAGACCTGCGCCTGGATGCAGCTGCTGTGCGGTAGGCATCATTCAAATGTCTTAAAACAGCTGAGGACACATTTTGTCCGTTCGGTGGCATAAATGCAATTAGTTTGTAATTAGGTTCAACAACTCTCCCAGAACTCTGGCAGCCTGGCATTAGTGTTGCTGCACAGCCAGTTCCTGTGATGAGGGGAACCGCGTTTTAATGAATGCATTCTTCCCTTTGATGAAGCCCTGTAATCACCATTCGTGCTGTTTACACCTTTACATTCAGCTGCACTGAACGTTGGACAGTATTTCAGAAGCCCCTAAATGAGTCTGTGCGCAGACGATACACACTTTTTTTTAATAACACTGCGTTCATATAAACCTGCCATATTATACATTTCCCCAGATTTCGGAGGTCAGTATAGTTCAGTGGCTCACGCTCTTACAGAATATCACGGGACTTCTCGCTTGGATTGAAATAAGGTGAAAGCGTGTGTGCGCGCAGCAGTTTCAGTGTCTTAGTCCACTGAAATCAATATACTGTAGTGTAGTGGGTGGTAGGCCGTGTCTTACAGTGAACTAGGAGTATATATTTCCCATTGCTGCTACATCAGGATTGAGACAATACATTTTAGAGACCATCCACGCTGCTGAGACGCACCGAGAGAGAGTTCCCCTGCTACCGTTGGTGTTCTCACGACATGCCACTGCACCGGTGAAGAAAGCAGCACCAGGATCATAGATTCATGCTGATCAGATGCAAATGTCATTCATTCATCTATTTCAGCTCATAGCGTGAGCTGCAGTGGGATGGGATGCACAGCGCAAGGGAGGTATGAATTCCTGCTCCATGACGACTTTACTGCTATTTTGAGGGATGATTCCAGGTTGATTAGATTAAGGTTTTCAGGAACGTGATGTTTTGTCTCGTGCTCCTGTGGTAGATTACACGTTGTACAAGTGAGAAAAAAAAAAAAAAAGCAGTAGTGGAGCTACCTTTACGGACAGCTTATAGTTTTATAAGCTATTATTACTAATATCTTTATTACTAGCTATAGTCTGAGAAGTACAGTACAAAAGGTGGGTTTGATGGTTCCGTTTAGATGTAAGCAGGAGCCAGCGATTAGACCCTGTAGGGGATAGTAAAGATAGTATATTGGAAATATGACGTTTGATCACTGTAAAAGAACCAAGTATGGCATTATGTGTTATTATGTTGTAACTAATAAAGGCATTTGAATATGTATCTGCAGGCTGCATCAGGCTTCATCTACGTTAAATCCATCTTCAAACCTTATTTTCCACTGTAAGGTGACGCTGTATTTTCATTATGGATTCCGTTGCACATCATTTTCTTTAAAAAATAAAATACAAGACGTCAACAAATGCCGACATCCTAAAATGTCTTGTCCCACGGAAATATTATATAAATAAATACAGTATTTTCTACCACACACACGTAAAATGTAAGGTAAGGTGCCTTTATTGTCATTACATTGTTAAAGAGACAATACAACAAAACTGTATTCCCCTCCCCCCATCAAATATTCACAATACAGAAGCTGAAATCTGAATTTTAAAGTTCAAGTTCTTCTACAATTAAACAATTCAGAAAATAGTTGCACATTGTCTGCCAATCAACTAGCATTTTTAAATCTGTTGCACTCAGTTGTCTGAAACCATATCCATCCATCCATCCATCCATTGAGAGAGAGAGGGTTAAAAGGGTTTGATGCTTAAATGGACTTCTGAATAATCAACATAAGAACGTTGTTTATTCAAATAGTGCTGCTAGCTTCAATTTTCTGCTGATTTACAAAAAAATAAAAATACAATATTGTACTGCAGGACAGGGGTTACAGTATCAGTTTATCTATCATTATTAGATGTCACAAGACCAACTGAGTAAAATAACCACATCAGACAGTCTTAACCTTTCTCTAACCAGAGCATCTCTCAGAAGGAGCAAAAAATCATGATCTCTCATGCGCACATTTCTAGGGAGTCTCCTGTGTATATCCGACTTCTTTATAAGCTGATCAATGTGATAAATAGGCCAAGCAGAATAGCGTGGGAGTCAGTTTTCTGTACAGAAACAGTCAGCATACTGAATGAGAGGGAGGGAGAAAGGAAGAGAGAGAGCAAGGGAGAGAGAGAGATCAGCACTTTTTTCCTTCTGCATTGTTCTTTTCCTCATCCTCATCTGCCCACTCTGTCCTGTTCTGCCGAGTGTGTTGTAAAGGTTTGGTGCTCCACCATCAGCACGAATACGACAGAAAAGCAGAGGTACAGATTTTGACTCTGTCTTAATGGGAATTGAACACAGGTCTACAAACCATTACTCAAGTCAAACACTGGGAAAAGGAGCGTTCAGACGTTCCCTGCTGATTAGAAATGTGATTTTGTGAGCACTGTCAAAGTAGCCAGTATTGGGACTAGAAATGTTATATTAAATTCAGGACTCATTTGATTACTGAATATCCACCTTCAAATATTATGCTTGAGTATTTGTTTTCATTATCATTTTCGTGATTAGACATTTGTCATAATTTGGTTCTTGTAAAGTCTTTAAATAGGAAAATTCCAATAGCCCTATAGGTAAAGTCTTAAACTGTCTTCCTTGTCCAACCAACAGCCCAAAACCGGAAGATACATTTAGTTGAAAATATTAAAAGACAGGAAACAAGAACATTCCGCTCCATTCTATGTTAAAAATATCAGTATCAAACGTAAAATAGCATCCAATGTAAAAATGGTCCTTTTGGCCTGTGACTGAAATACAAGGGCTCCAACAAGACTAGAGGTAGCAACCGTGGTCCTAGAGAGCCACAGTCCTGCTTGTTTTCCCCAACCATTCCTGCAGGTGCAGCTTCCACTTTGCTAAACACACCATTTATCCAGGTAATCAGTGGGAAAAGCAGACATAGTTGGAAAAGAAGCAGGGCTGTGGCTCTCTAGGACCATGGTTAGAAACCCTGAACTAGACCAGAGCCGTTATAGAAGGACACAAGCCAAAAAAGGATGTGAACTACTGGTTTACCCTCCAGTAATGGAATTTTTAACACATCTTTGAAAGTAATTGTAACAATAGCAGCAGTGGAGGTAGAAGGGGGTTACATTATCTGCTTATGAAAAATCCACGGTACAAAAGTAACAGGAGGAGGAAATACTCAACAGGAGTTTATATGTGGAACAACTCGCTGAACCTCAGTGGTGCAGCATTGTCTCTCGCACTAATAAATATGATGCTCCATGAAATCACCATGATGACTTATATCAATCATATGAGGCCCATTTTAGCCATCGATAGTATGGCATACATGCTGAGGAATATTAGGAATAACATTCATTACCATCTTTTAGTTTAGAGGTCTTCCTCTGTAAGGCAAGAAGGCAGAAATATGCATTTCTGTGGGGGACATTTTAAAGCACAGACACAAGATTGTAGTCAAAACTTTCTATATGCTCGGACTGATTTATTTTTTTTATTATCATCAGGCTGTTTAATTCAAAATGTGAAACAAAAGGGAAAACATTTGGTTGAGAAACATCTGACCACAATTTTATGCTGCTTATCATTCTTTGTGTAGTAAAGAAGCTGGTTTTACTTCCACTAAGAGAAATTATATCTCAGACTACCATATTTGTTCAGTGCTAACTGTAAAAGAATAATATGTATAGATATTCCTTTTTTTAAACTAAATATAAAAGTGTTTCCTCTAATTTGTGAGTATATGTCAGAGTTTGTGAAACTTCAGAAGGTTTTACTGTCCTTGCAGTGGATGTGTATAATTTGTGGCAGAGGTACTTCGTCTAATAGGTTTGGCAGACAGCCTAATGGTGTTCACCACCTTGGAGATAATCATTTGATCATACACTCTGCAATGCTGGGTGTAGCAGCAGGTCTCCTGGCACTGCACAGCGACAGAGTGTACCACAGTAAATACAGTAAGGGCCAATTTGAACTGGTGGTGGCCTAGATTTAGGCCAAATGGACGAAAAGTGTCAATTAGGGAGCAGTTTGAGCCCTGATCATGATGGTCGACCAGTGTGTGCTACTGGAACACAACAATAAAAGAAAAGAAAAATGTGCGCCAGATTGCAACTTTGTCATCATCTACTCACCCTGGTGTCAGCTGAAACTATAGGAAAGTTTGAATTTCAACACAGGACACCAATCTTTCATGCAACTCTGGGTCAGTGGTTGATTGAGGAGACACTGCAACAATCACAACAAAAATAATTACTGTGATAAACTAATGGGAAGTATTTGTTTAGTATAGGCTGAATAAAAGATGTGAGGAAAAAAGGTAGCCGGGCCAAAACAGTGGGATACGGGCCTCTTGGCAGAGCAGAGCGGCACAGTGTGTCTTGGCATCTATAGGCTGAAAATGAGCCAACGTTGGCTCCTATGTATACTGAGCTGACTGAAGGTTAATGCACTTGAAAAGGACTATAAGGTGCCACTCTTAACTCCTGCCAACAAAGAGTGACTGTATTTACCAACAGGCCAAAATGTAGTCATATTGACCTGGGTAAAGGTTTACCAGCAATAGTAGAGCTACTGGAAAAATTTTGAGACATCAGAGAATAAAATACAAGCCAATAAATAGTCTGCAAATAAAACTGAAAAAGTGCCAGAATAAAGTGCCCCTAGTTTCTACAGTGATTATAAAACCATGTATCATGAAGCAAGATTGCATAATAAGCAATAAATTAATTTTTTTAATTATTGTTAGGACACAACGTCTCCATTTTGGGACATAGCCATCCAAACATGCTAGTGAATGACAACCATAGCTGCCATAGGAGGCAACTAGCTTGATGATACTAAACCTAGTAGTATAGTATAGAATTAACCCAAAGAGATTATGTTAAGCAGGTTTAAATATGGAAAATGAATGTGAAATAATTCTGACAAGTTTAGACAATGAGGGCAGCAGGGTAACATCAAAAAAGGTTGAAAGTAGGCAAGTAGGTCTGGACTATTCGTAAATGAACAGCTGCCTGCCAGTAGGTGATTTTCCTCCCATCACCCCCCAGTTATATCATAGCTCAATGGGAAAGTGAATAATGGGGTCATTTTACCCTTAGAATCTAAACTAAGCAGCATTTTCCCCTCACATGAAAAGAACAAGAGGAGGGCTAGATTTCCCAAAAGGTCTGCGAAGAGCTGCACTGTTCACACCTTTGCTTGGATTTAGATTAATTCAGTGGAAAGTGCTCCTGGGAAAACTGGTGGAGTTTTAGTTTTAATTCACCTTTTGTGAACAAAGATGAATTTAATGCTAAGAGTTCTAAGGAAATTCAGGCAAGGTTAGATTTTGTCCTCTCTTCAGAGATAGAAAAGCCTGATTCGTTTCTTCATCTTGCCCCCTCTTCCCCATTTACTAATGTATCCCCTCTCTTTCTCCAGTTCTTTTCATTTTCTTCTAGCCCTGGAGCAGAAATGAATTACCATAGGAAAGCTCAGTAGGCCACTGGCCATTTCATCTTAATGACTCCCTCTCTCAATTCTTTCCTCCATCAGCTCATGCTTCCATCCCTTCTTTATGTCTGACCCTGTCTGATGCAATATTAAACAGAACTAAGCAGAACATGGGCCGTGGCGCAGGGGACGAGTTGTACTGGGAGGAGCTACCTGTCAGGGACTGTTCAGTCCTAGCGTGTGTGAGATTGTGTAATAGTGTCAAAAAAACAGGAATTAGTTTGGCTTATTGAGTATTTGAGACTGTCAGTGAAAAAACATTTAAAACATGGGATGAGATGAAGATTAAATGACATGAGAAGGGAAATGTTTGTGTGTGCGCGGGTGACGCTGGAAAGTTATAATCACATCACATTCTTCATTGCTAATCTTGTGTTACATCATATTTAAAAACTGCAAAGCTTTAATTTTCGGATTACTTAGGGTCAGTTATAAGATGGTCCTACTGCAGGTTCACTCTTCCTTTAATTCAGTTTTGTTTGTACACCATCTAAGAAAAGCATCATAATCTTTACATGTCATATGCACCATTACAAGCTTACTTTACCTGTCAGACAGCTTTGAGGAGCATGTGATGTACAGACCCAACAATGACATTCAGTGACATGGATAAAGAAACTGTAAATGTGCCGTTTTTGTGCCTCATGGAACTTAAACATTGGCAGAAATCAGCAACTATGAGAATTTTAGCAATTAGTTTAGTTATAATTACTTGAAGTTATAATCTTTTTTGCTTTAAGCAACTGTTTCTATAAATGGCGAAGTTTGAAAGTAAACACAGCTAACTGCTAATAAACGATTAACTGATAAAAAGGTTCCTTATTAACCACGAGTCAAACATCAATGGAAAAAGAAGAGACTCGTACTCGAGACATATATACACGTTATGTCAATGAAACTTTACTGATTAGTTGCTCCATGTTTGCATCAGCAATACAACAGCTTCATAAATGTCTGACTGAATCACCTGCTGAATGACACACTGTAATGGCCTATTTTGTACTTGGTAGTTACTATTTTGCGTTCCCTCGAGCAAAGTGGTGTATCATACTGAGCTGTTAGGAGCAACGCATCATTACTTCATGATTACTTAGCATTACTCACCATTTTGGTGTCCCCTCGAGTAGATCATCATCATCATCATCATCTTGCCAAACTGATGAGTAGCTGCAGTTTTTGCTGGAAATCCAAAAATACAACAGTTAGTTTGTCAATGACAAGACAGTGACAGAATTCTGGATAAATTAAAACACTCATCAAATTCACAGCACATTAACATTTTCACCGCCATGTCCCATTATTAGTTAACCCAGCCACACAGCATGCACCCAGACAGCAGCTCTGTCTCTAAGAAATGTTTGCTCAACTAAAATGTTTAAATGTGTGACAAGGTTTCAGGCGCCAACAATGTCATTCCCTCTTTGTTGCATGAACAACCAGTGCAGTCATTTTCTGGCGAGGCCAGTCCTTTATGAACAGTGAGTTGGAGAGAGGCAGACAGGAAAGAGGGGAAGAGAGAGAACGCGAGCTCTACATGCAACAAAAGGTCACCAGCCAGAATCAAACTGGGGATGCTGCAGTTATGCGCATGCTCTCTAACCAGCTATGTGCACACAGACAGAAGTAGGTTATTTTACACCTTGTCCATTTTTTTTTCTGACAAGTAGTGTGAAGTATATACTGTAATGCAGCAACAGAGAGTGTGCACCCAGGACAAAGAGATTGAATGAGAGCGCCAACCTCCAGCTTCTACAGCATGTATGTTTCTATAACCGTGTAAGACACAAGCATTTAAATCTGTACATGATGATGATAAAGTTAAATTAATGAGAAGTTTTTCCTCCCTCTTCTCTGGAGGCCACAGTGGCTTTTGCTTCACTAGGAAATGTGCCACGACTGCGTGGAGGTGCTTGTGCGTGCACACACGTACAGCTTCATTTGTATGGTAGCATCATTGTACAGATGTAGATAAATGTGCCCGTGTGCATGCATTTCCAGCAGGAGCTAACTAGATGCTGCAGTGGTCGAGTTAAATATATAAGTATAGAGAGGGTGAGAAGAGTTTCCCCGAGGGATATCCCTGCCTCTCTCCCTCTCTCTGATTTCTGGCCGGCTTTCCCCAACCAAACGTACATGTTTTAATTATCAGGCTCTTAATAAATAATTCCAAAGTCACCAGGGTGTTTCTAAAAATATCCTGACAGCTGAATAATTGATTCCTTTGACCCTTCTCAGCATTGTCACAGTGTGAGAAAGACAGCAGAAGGAAGAGTGAGAAAGCCCCCAAAGCTTGGTGCGAAGCTGTATAAGTCGGAAGAAATTGTGTGTGGTGTGTAATCTTGAGTGAATAACATATCTGCATTTCAAAAAGAAACAGCAATCCTTTTTTTTTAGTACCTCGTGCTTTATATTACGCTTTGCAGATGATTTGCAGCTTGGGTTTTTTCATTATGATCACATTAGGAAGAAGTTCAAGCATGTACTTTACCGAACTGTCAATTGTTCACTTCTTTATTTCAGCTACTTGGACCAAGTGTCATTTAAATGCTTTTTCTGTTTTGTTTGCTGCGCTGATGATTTAAAGCAATGTGTTCTTCTGCCTGCTAAAGGTTATAACTGCTGCTCTGTTCTCAACACTTAATTCTAGCATAGTGAGGTTTAGTAAAGTTTAGTTTCAGGATCTTTCTACAGTTATGAATTAGTTAGATTGAAGAAAGGTCAGTTCACCCATTCCTCACTATTTCACAATCTTTGCTAAAGATTTAACAGTTAACATTTTAGGCAAGATCACAATTTACAACTGTAAAATGTGTATTTTCCTTAAGCTTATATTCCAAAAAGCACAACACATTTACAGTAGATAGTGTTAAAGAGTGTAAAGTCAGAACGAAAGAAGAGGGAAGAAAGAAAACGAGAGAAAGCTCAGTGTCAAGAGGGCCGGTGAACCCCGGTGGAAAAAACTGCTTATAAAATGTCCTGTCAGCAATACATGCTGCACACACATGCACACGCTTGATCCCAACTCCAATACAAACGCAATATATCAGCAAGGCAGCTGTCCATTAGATAGATGGCTTACACACAGTAACAGAGGGAAGGGCAGACCTCAGAAAGTTTTATGACATTACAGAGCGAACGCTGATCTGTTAATGCAATCATGTTCACACCTTTCCACTCTGAGGTGTGTTGGACTGCAGACAGCAGGAGCTCAGGTCCACGAGGCGGACACTGGTTTTATAGGAAGAGAGTCAATTTGGCAACAAACATCCCGTTTTATCCCGAAAATACCCAATGTTGCAGTTCAACATCCAGATATGACTCAAGCGTGTGTGTGTGTGTGTGTGTGTGTGTGTGTGTGTGTGTGTGTGTGTGTGTGTGTGTGTGTGTGTGAGAGAGAGTTATATCGG